>PITA01006268.1:83037-101908 GCA_004023965.1 Spilogale gracilis
AAAGAGAAAGGAAGGAAGGAAGGAAGGAAGGAAGGAAGGAAGGAAGGAAGGAAGGAAGGAAGGAAGGAAGGAGAGAAGAAAAAAGAAAAAAGAAAGAAGAAAGAAAGAAAGAAAGAAAGAAAGAAAGAAAGAAAGAAAGAAAGAAAGAAAGAAAGAAAGAAAAGGAAGGGAGGGAGGGAGGGAGGGAAGGAGGGAGGGAGGAAGGGAGAAAGAGAAAGGGAGAAAGAAAGAGAGAAAAAAGGAGGAAGAAAAGAGGAAAAAAGAGAAGAAAGGGAAAGAAAAGAAAAGGAAACTCATGCAAGTACTTACCTCAGGTCTTGAATTTGCATAGTTATTAGCTTAACTGTAACCCTTATGTGCTTATTGGGTGGTTTCTTCCACTTAATCTTTCTGCCAGTGGCAGGGAAGTATAGGTTTGCCTAAACACCTCTATGATAAAGTCAGTTTCACCAAAATCCCTCTCTGAAATATGTTTACTGTTTAGACCATTCTACATATAAATAAACCGAACAGTGTATTTTAACTTTATAAATCACTTATACCAAATCCCAAGCCAAATTTCAAATATGATAAACTACAAATAATATGTAGCATGTCTCTGACCTTCCTCCATGACACCTCACCAGGAAACTGATAGGTCCTCGCTGTCTCTCAGCCAAAACCCTTCTAGCTCCTTCCACCATTGATCTTTTTTTTTTTTTCATTAATTTTCTTCTCTGCCCTACTTTCATTCCATAATGCTTTCAGACATATTAGGCTTTTTAAACACGATGTACAAAAATATATGTGATTTTTAAGTTCCTTCACCTACACTAACACAAAGACTTCATAGACAGTGAAAGTATCCTTGACATTTCTCTAGTTCTGAATTCTGGTCCCACTCCTGGAGCACAAGATCCTCCTTCTCCTTTACTGTTTTCTTTTTGAATGTTAGAACATTTTGACCAGAGAATGTGTGTTCAACGAGTTCACTGCCTTTCCCACTCTGCTTTGTTTCTCATCTTTAATTTTGCTGTATATGCAAAAGGGATTTTTGTTTAGTGACGTCTGAAACCCTCGTGTGCATTTTAGCAGAAATATGTGAAAGCTTAACCTCATTTTACCTTGAAGCCATGAAGGGCTTACCACTGATGTTATCCACTGAATTCCATAGCTTCCCATTGGGACTTCCTGGCTTAACCTAGAAAGGTAAGGTGCCTGTATTGCTGTGTAACCCTTGACTCTATCTAGTAATTAGCTATGCATTGCCCATCATAGCTCTGCTAAATATCATTTAAATATTTTTATTATTATGAGGTTGTACATGTATATGTATAAATTTTCTGAATAGATTACTAGGTCTTTAATAGTAAATCAATAAGAATTCCTTTTCTTTGGGAAAAAGTAGAAAAGCATGTCAATTTCTACTCTTCTCCCTTCCATATTTACACATTCATAATAATTACTGCTACTCCAGACAGACATTTACAGTTTAGTGACTAAGAGCAAGTACCCATGGTTACTTCATGTTTATGTGAAAGACTGTTCCACTCCTTCCTCCTCTTTCTTCCTGATTCTCCACATGAGAGTTTAAAGAGCTTTTTTCCCCATTTTGACCTTTAACCCAGTAAGACTATAAAGAGAAGAGCTATGTTTTCCTTTAAGATCTCTGAAGAGAAAAACACTCCACAGGGTCCTTTATGACACCCTCCAGCATCTCACAGCTCTTATAGGCACGGACTAGACTGAGAACAAAGTGAGGCTGAATTGAGAGTTTCTTGGGTCTTATTTAAAGTTAGGGTGGAAAAGATGCAGAAAGAAGGTCTTTTCTCATCTAAGCATTCTGCTCCTACTCAAGAATATCATAAACTAGTGCTAAAAAGCAAGAAACCCCAGAAACCAAAGATAATAACATGTAAGTTAGTGTGACAAACCTCTGAGCACACCTAGATAGTATTTGCTATGCCTAACTTATGCAGTTTGTTATTAAAGAGTTTCTGTTAGTAAGATAGAAAACTCAATTAATCCCATGGGCATAAAAATGTGAAATTTGGTACTTGAATGTGTTTTCAGCTGTGTCAAATGACTATATTAATTCACAGTCATTCCATAATATAAACAAAGTCATAATATCATATTAAGTACCACACAAAAAATCATAAAATAGCATGATAGGCTTATTAATGACTTCACAAAAATTTTAAAAGAAAACTGAACTCCATGCATGATTAAATAAAACACACTATATTACCTCTTTTAAGTCTTCATAATTAATTGAATAGGAACATTTAAGTATTTAGTATAACTAAAGGCATACTTACTAACTCTTTGACTATCACAGAGCTAACACTGTTTGCCACATTCCAAACTCTAGATAACCATTTTATCTACATTTTCTAATGCTATCCTCACAAAAATCTATGAAACAATGGCTATCATCAATACCATTTTACAAATGATGAAATTGAGGCTTGTAAAGAATAAGCAATTTAAGGCTGCATAATTCAAAATTAAGGATGTGGCAAGGTCTGAACTCCTGAGCCCACATGCTGAACTACCATATTGCCACATCCTTAATTTTGAATTATGTGGCCTTAGTTAAATTACTTATTCTTTACAAGCCTCAATTTCATCTTATGTAGGCAACTGTATTATAAGAATTTGTATTTTAGGGGCACCTGGGTGGCTCAGTCATTAACCGACTGCCTTTGGCTCAGGTCATGATCCCAGACTCCAGGGGTCGAGCCCCACATCAGGCTCCCTGCTCAATGGGAAGCCTGCTTCTCCCTCTCTTACTCCCCTTGCTTGTGTTCCCTCTCTGGCTGTGTTTCTCTCTAATAAACAAATAAAATCTTAAAAAAAAAAAAAAAGAATTTGTACTTTACATGGGACCCAACAAAATTACTCCTTAATTTAATACTTGAATTAAGCTTTTAATCTTATAGCTATTTGTAATAAAAGCATATATACAATTCATATTGTCACAAAGATAAGTAAAAATAAAACTCTAAATTAAAACTTATCGTTATGAGTAAATTTAGTTGCTTGATCACCTAAAAAAAAAAAAAGACACCAAGGACCCATATAAAAACATAACAACTATCTGAAATATCAGTTCAAATAAGAAATAATGGATTTTTTTTTTGGAAAGAAGCAGTTGCACCTATTATTTTTTTGTCTTACTTTTCATAATTGTAGAATGGAATCACTATCTAAGTAATATTAATTTTCATTTTAGCAAATTCAATTACAGTCTTTAAAATAGCTATCTTTGACTATACCTTTCTAATTTTATTTAGTTGAATTGCCATAGTGACAATATATGATGGACTATTTTGTATATTTTCTCTACATAATAATAAAAACAAAATTGAGAAATTTGCTCTACTCACAGTTTTACTTTTAATTAGTACAGCAATAACCTCAATATATAAGCACCTTCCCAGGATTATAATTATGGATATAGAAAACTATGAGAAGTAAACCTTTTCCTGGCTATAATTTAAAAAAGAAATTATGTTAACATATTTAAGTTTATGGTACATTTCTGATCATTGCTACATGTTTAATCCCAGAAATGTTCAATTCTCATTTAAATATCACCTCCCATCAATCACCAGTGCTTTCTTTCCTGGGTCATTGAGAACATAATAATTCATTGTGTCATTTGAAGGTGTGCTGACCTACTTTCACTAGTTAATTTCAAGGGAAGCATCAGATGTTCCATTGCTTTTTGTAATTGATTTGACGATAGATCTTTACTAGAGCCCCATGACATGATCTGAGGGCATTCTAGGCAGCAAAGTCTCAAGGTCATTATTGAAATGAAAATTCCTCAAATCAATTAGTTGCCTTAACTGAATTGTCTGTTTCTGTTGACTGTGTGTTGACTCTTTTAAGTGAGTCAAGACAGAACTGGATGATTTTGAATTTCAAATACAGAAAATATTATCATGTATTATTTTTAAAAATCACTTCAGAGCTATCTGTACAGTCCACAATGTATTCTATTTTAGCCCATATTTGGGCTTGGAATAATATTTACTATATTTTATAATCATCTTCACTATTTTCACTTAATTTTAAATGGTTCTAATGCAGAACCTTCTACATTTTGAACATGTTTCTGCGTGACTTCATTTCACCTCATAACCCTAAAAACACAGATAAGGAAAACTATTGAAATCATCAGATATTTTACCAGCCACACACAAAATCAGTCTAGGTACTTATAATAACTACAGAAAGTTACTAACAATGAAAAATTTAGGTTCCATTTATCTTGTTGACTTAGTAAAAAAGACTGACATGAAGAGAAAATCACAAATTTATTTTCTTTAGAATGATAGAACTAAAGGAATGACAGAGATAAACTGGTCTAGTTCTCCATTTTCAAACAGTCCAAACCATGTGTAGAGAAGATAATATAGATAGGTAGATGATAGATAGATGATAGATAGATAGATAATAGATAGATGATAGATAAAAGATAGATGATAGATAATATAGATAATAGATACATAGACTAAAAAATAAGTTTGGATTACCTTCTATATTAATTCTCCCTGGTGTTGGTGCTTTCATGTGTGATCTTTCTCATATTCATCCAAAACTTTTCTTATTTTATGTCAATTTCTTTTGTTAAATAGGATATGTGGCATATGTCCATGCCTATTTAATGGCATACCTTTGATAGGCCCTTTCAAAATGTTGACAATAAACCAATTTTATTCTTCTATCTTAAAGCCAGAACTACTCCAATTACTTTTTCCTGTCTGCATGAGACATATTTTCCATCTCTTAAATATTACTGTTAGGGCTTTATTTGGAACCTTTTTCAATTTTCACAATACTCCTTGAAATAGAGACATCTAATCATCCTGTTCCTTCTTCCTTTGTGATTACTGCTTTCTGTTTATGATCTTCTACGGCACTTGACAAAAATGTTATATGGGTTTATGGAATCAGTGTTCTTGATATGACTTTCACAATAATGATAATATCATCAAGTATTTTATAACATATTAATCTTCAACTTGTCTTCATATACAGCAGTTCATTTAATAATTATGGCATCCTCCAAAGACATAGTGAGCAGACATATCAAACTGTTTTACACCTGAAGAAATAGATGTCAAATGTAGTTTAACTATACCCAAAACTAATGATGTATGTCTGACTCTAATTATATTTTTTGGAATTTTGCCTTAGAAGATTTTGTTAAATTGATCACATACCTCCATTTTACAGTGAATAAATGATTCAAAGATCACTCTTTCAACTATCTGAATATTTTAGGTTCATATGTGCTCTGAAACTTTAATTCTAAGGATCTGAAAACATGTAAGTCTCAGGATCAGAAATGTTAACATTTAGTGTAAGCTTAAATGTCCACGTTGTTGGCAGCAACAGTTGGTCTCCATTGTTTAGCTCTGTACATTCTTAAACTAGTATGTCTTTGTTTCATTTCAGCACATATTCATAAATATAAACTGCAAGTCTTTCTTTTTCTTTACATAAGAATGCATACATACACAGAGCTGTTTATTTCACAGGCATGCTCTTTATCTGCTTTCTAGTAACATATTTTTTGCATCCCCAAATTCCTAGTAGAATATTATGTAGACATTATACTGCAAACCCTTTTTTTTTAAGAAAAATTAATTATATGATCTATCATGGAAAAAGATGAAAGAACTAAATTGCCATTCACATGATTTTCTGTTAGAGATACGTCACTCTGCTCCTAACTCATAATAACCTCTATTCGGAGTTCCTCCTGCACTTTGTTGTATGTACAGGTCAACCCGAACAAGCTAAACACAATAAATGCATAAACCAGAGCATAAAGACTTATCAGACTAAATCTTAGAGGTATATTATCTTCAAAAGAGGCAATTATGTCTTGTTCTTAAACATCAGTCAGCATTTGGATCTTTGTTAGCTCTTACCCTAACACAATTCCAGCCATTTCAACATTTTAAAATATGCTGTAATGGCATTTTTCCAGCTTAAATGTATTTTTTAAATAGATGCTATTTCCTTCTATTATCAATATGCATTAAAACTGTTGAACACAAACTAAAATATGGCATTTGTAATTTTAAGTGAAACTATCTTTGCATAATTATTTGGTTTGGTAGACAGAGTGTGGAATACATGTCTTTCCAAACCGCATAAATATTCATGATCTGTTTATTGTACTTAAAAATGTAATCTGAATGCACATTGCTGTTCTTTGTACTGAGAGTTCTTTAAAAATGTGTCTCTTCCGTTACATGTATTTGAATTTCAAAAAGACAGAAAGAAAATCATACCCTAAAGTATGTAACTCTTCTGCATATTGTATTTTTGTTGTATACTCGGAATGCAAAACTTCCATGGATAGACCTGACAATACTATCACATCTTATGAAAGATTCTATATTGAAATCATTTTTAAGATTCTATTATACTAATTTTATAAAAACTATCTTAAAAGAGTAAGAGATTAGGAAATGTAAAAATAAATTACATATTAGGTACAGTCTTCATATAATTAAACCCAAGCTCCAAGGGGCAAACTAATAAACATTCTTCAACTGGGAAGTATTATTAGAACTATGGTTCTATCTTTTGTCCAGTATATCAGTCCTGCCAACAAGATGTGGGAAATAATCTCAAATCCCAGCTCCATGATGGCATAAGAAGCAGTAATCCCAGGGTTGAAAAAATTCTAGCCCCTGGGAAAGCTCTGGTTTCTCAGGATTTTGTTTGTCTGTTTGCCCGTTTGTTTTGTTTGTTTTAATGCTCTAAGTTTCAGAACATTACTCCCTCAACTGAAACATCTTTTTTAATGGAATTTCCATTCCCAGGTTAGAAATATTTGGTCTTTAGCTACACTGTAAATATTGAAGATTTATTTTGCAAAATAAAGTTTCAAATGTAATGTAATTTTATCATCTATATTTCTTTATTAGGTCTTCTCAAAATCAATTTCTATATGGATAAGGCTTCAAATTCACATCATCATATACACTTCTTTTGAGGAAAATAATTTTATCAATGCTTGTACATTAGCAGTAGATCTCAGACCATTCTACTTCAATTAAGCATTCTGAAACCAAGTAAGAAATATTAATTTCCTGTTTTTAGATTGCTGTTGTGGCTGCTTAGGCTCATTTAATTTGTTGCCAACTATATTATACAAACAAATATGGAATTTCTGTTCAGGTAAATTTCCAAAAACTTATTTAGTTCTTGGTCACTTAGGCAGATCTGTTCATCTTGGCTAGTATTTCTTACATATATTATGGAAAGCTGTCTGTAGGCTGGTCTAGGCTGACCTCGCTGAGATAGTTGAGCTCTGTTCCACATGATCATTCATTCTCTAGTAAGGTAGTTGACACTTGTCACAACAGAAGCAGGGATCAAAAGAAAACAGGAGACTTGCAAATGGTGCAAAATCTCATCTACCTCATTCTATTGATTATATTAAGTCAGATGGAGATCAGAATCAGGGAGTGGAAAATAAACTTCACTTCTTAATGGAAAACTATACAGAATCACACACAAAAGGTACAAACACAGGGAGGGGTTAATTTGCCTAAATTTACAATCTGTCTATAGCACTCATTGTGTTCATTTTCTATGTTGTGTAAAAAACTGCCATGAATACAGTGACTTAAAGCTATATCCACTTATTATCTAAGTTTCTATAGGTCAGAAGTCTGAGCATAACTTAAAGCTCTCTGTTCAGTTTCACAAGCCTAAAATCATGGTGTCTACTGGGCTACTTTCTCATCTGGAGAATTGATCAGAAAAGGATCTGCATAGGAACTCCTTTGGATTATTGGCAATTCATTTACTTGTGTCTGCATAATTTATATCCACTTATGTTTTCAAGGCCATCAGGTGAAAGAGTCACTAATAATTTGAGTCTTTGGTTTCAGGGGCACTCCAGTGTTTTTTAAAGGGCTTACCTCATTAGATGAGATCCACCCAGAATAATAATTATTTTTAATTAATTAAAAATCAACTGATTAGGGACTTGAGTTGCACCTGTAAATCCCTTCACTTCTGCTAAATAATGCAACATAATTCTGGGAGTGATATCACATCACTTTTGCTGCATTCTGTAGAAATGCCTCATAGGTCCCACCCATTCTCAAGATAAGGGAATTATACAAGGTATGGGTCATTGGAGGTCCTCCAAATTCTGCTTACAAAACCCAGAGAATTATATATAGTTTTCTTAATCAACCATATGCCTCATGCTTTACTTTCATTGCTTTGAATATCTCAGGAAATAACCCATTCTTTTTCCCTAGCTCATCTAGAAAATCCACATCTGACTTTAAAGCAAGTAGCAAGTGTTTAATTAGTAAATGGTGAGGTGATAAATGTGAGATGATGAGCTACAGTTCAGGAATCTCATCAAAGGTCTTTCTCAGTAGGCTGGGATAAAATTCTGCTGAATGTGGAGCTGTGAATACTTTGCGATAGCTAATTCTCTCTTATACTTGCTCACATATCTATGACTTGAATTTCTTTCCATCAGTGTTTGTTTTACCTTTTAAATCTGCAGAATATTCTCTTTGTCAGAATAAACTGAAGGAATATAGGAGTTCAAAATTTCTACTTTATTTTTTCTTATTCTCCAACTTTATTGATATATATTGACCTGTAAGTACTGTTTTGTAATCCAAGAACATGATCCTGTTGTCCCCAAACTTGTATATGTGTCTTCCTTGCCTGTCTTCATTCTCTAAATTACCAGTGTCCTCCTTTTTATTGTCCTTTGTTGGTCTTTTGGTATTGTTTTAAATCATATGACTCCTTAATGTTTGTCTTTGATTTTATGCCTACAAGTCTATTTGTGACTAGTTTCAAAGACGTAGGCTAAAGATAAAAACATACCCTATGAAGAAGCATTAGTTATTTTTAGATATTCTCTGATTAAATCATTTTTTTCTTTTCAAGATTATTTGAAGCTCCAAATTTGAGGGCCAACCAAACTTTTGATGTATCCTCTTCGTAGTCTAAGCCAGAACCCCACATTTCGATGGGATTTGATTCAATCTTCTCTCTTGACTCCTATCAGAATTTGTATTACAGATATGAGGATAATTTAAGTGTATTGGCTTTTTGACTTCTTGGTTTAGTTCTAATGTATAGCCTCCAAAATAGTTGTAGATATGTTGAATATACTTTTCATTTATTCATGCATGCATGCATATATTTATTCATTCAACAAATACATTCTGTGACTACTATCATATGCTATGCTTAATCAAGGTTTAGGATTATAAAAGTTATTGAATCATAAGAATTAAAAAAAATAGTTGCCCATATGAAACTTACGTTCTATGGTGAAGGGAGATAGAAAATAAACAAAAATATATATATATACATTATATGTAAGGTATAGGTTGATAAGCATTATAAAGAAAATAAAACTGAAAAGAAGATTGGGTAGCACCACAGTGTTGAGAAGTATTTGCTATTTTCAGTAAGATGATTTAGGAAAGTCTATATTAGTTTCACCATAATAGCATGAAGAGTAAGGGAAATATGAGAAGGACACATGGATGCTGTTAGAGCCATAGAAAGGAGTGATGTAAACCAGACAAGTGGGTTAGGCAAACCTTTTTAATAGAGGAGAACCTTGAGTTTTGAAAAAAGAGGAAGGTTTTTCTGGGTGAAAAATTAAAATAAGGGCATAAAGGTATCTATTGGTGTGATGATATATTTATTCTTTACTCATATAGACATAGACAGCAGTAGTTACATTATGTCAGGATTGCCATGCATATACCTGCATCATAGTGAAGAAGTATTTAATAGAAGTCCACAGATTGGTCTCCTTCTATTTCATCTCTATGAATTTACTCTTCCCAGGACATGTTGATCGCTCTTCTAGTTTGTCTGCACAGCACCTGTTGAGTATTATGGATTGTTTTTATGAGTTTTTGCAAAAAGAAGGGGTTTCAGAAATAATGGAAGCTTAAAGGAGAAGATTTAAGGTGATATCTTAGAAAATTAAAATATCAAATACTAGTTTTCAGGGAAAAAAAAAGTTTTTTCTTAAACAGCTTATCATGATCACCAGTCAGCCAAAATTTACTGATAAAATTTTAAGATCTACCTAAATTATCTTAGCTTTTAATTTACCACCAGAACTTGTGAAGAGTCTCAGAATGAAGGAGGAGCAACCTGGGGCTATTTCCATACCGCATTCTGATTTATGCTGTAAGCATTCTCATAACCCTAATAAGAATCTGGAAAAATTCAACATAAGTCATTATCAGGGAAAGTTTAGAGTCCCTTGAATTAGCTTATTCAAATTCCACTTTCTTATAATTATACATTTGACACTTGGCAGACTTTATTGAGGCTGGAGAAAGCTTAAAATCACCACTTAGAAGTACCATGTTCGAGTCTTCAGAAAGGCCATATTCAAGTGTGACTCGTATCCTTTTTATTAAATTATAGGGCCCTATGCTTCTGCCTCATACTTGTAAGTGTTGTCTAGATAATAAGTGTTTTTCATTATGGATTCAGATTAATGCTTCATAAAAAATCATAGGCCAATCCAAAATATTATCTAGATAGCATAGGTCAATTCTACAGTGCTCTAAAGTCTACCATTATACTGGAATCCATTTCCCCATTTTAAAAACAGTTCTAAAGGTCAGTAGTAGCAATCAATCACATAGTAACTTCTCTTTCCTCTTCTAAATTTTGAATATTCTTCTCCAGCCCTCACTCCTGCTATGTTCTAAGTCAGACTCTTTTCACCAGGATATTGCCCACATAAAACGATATTTCAGTTCTGCTTAAAATCTCTTGAAAGTTTTTTTTCCCCCTTTCCCGCCTCTATAAAATGTTCACACAGAGCTGACATGCCTACTGTTCCAAGGGATCATTCAAACAACCAGCAGACTGTAAACTGAATGGACTCTTATCTCAGAAGGATGAAGGACAGAGCTGGCCTGCTGGGATTTGAAGTGTTGGTTCCAGGGAGTCTAGATATTGCAAGACAGACGCTTACACAACCCATTTCTCCCTGCCCTTATGACTGAATGCACTAATTTATTTACCATTCAAAGTGTCCTTCCATAATTTATGCCACACACTGACATGTATTTAACTCTCAAAATACCTTGAATACAATTTTTTGAAAGACAGTATACATAATAAACCATCATGCATTTTTAAGAGGCATCTTAGAATAAAAATAAATATAAATTAAAGAAAAATTCTTATTAATAAGCACTTACATGACACTTCATGTTTACAGATGGTTGTACAGTCATTTTTTATTAGTTTAATGTGTCAAGTCTCTCTGGGCTCAAAATGCTACTTAAGTACATCTCTGGACTTTATCTCTGGAGTCTAGACTTGTGGGTCAAGTGTTGCAAAGACAGTCTTTCTGAAAAGTTGTACTTTAAAAGTATTATAGAAATTTTAATGTGATGGATGAGAGTGCATCCAAGATACAGTTTTTACTCAAATGTCTGGTTTTAAGTAAACAAGAAGAATCAATATATATGGCTATTAATAGCCTTACATGCAAAACTTCATTTTATGTTAACATAGAGTTATAGTTAGCCCACCTGGCTTCTTGCCCATATTTGTGGAACTACTGCTTACATATTAGCATCCACAGGATCTGTGAGGCTATTTCCTGTGGTTCTAGTATAAATGCACATCTAACGAGCTATGTATTTTGTTCCATGTCAGGGCTATTACTGGAAATTGTTAATGTTCCAGGAATGTTCCAGATTCTAAACTGATGTATTTTTTGGTCTTATGGTGCAACTAATTTTACTCCTCATTCTGATGAATGTCAACTGTCAATAAGTTCTATAGAAAAAATGGTATGATTTCATAGGAAAGTTTATTAGATAGAACCTGAGTACAGATGGTAACACAGTGAAGTTCCACTAAGTAGAATTACAGGTAAATGATAATGTCTTAACAGATATGTAATACCCAGGATTCCAATATTTGTATGTAATCTATATTCTTATCTTCATTGCTGAAAATATTTTGATGATATATTTGACATTATTTCTGAGGTAAATATAAGAGGTCTTCAAATATATTTTGGTTGAGGAAACTTTGTTAAGAAATTTTCAAGGAGCGTTGCCTGCGTGGCTCAGTTGGTTAAGCGACTGCCTTCCACTCAGGTCATGATCCTGGAGACCCAAGATTGAGCCCCATATCAGGCTCTTTGCTCTGTGGGAAGCTTGCTTCTCCCTCTCTCACTCCCGCTGCTTTTGTTCCCTCTCTGGCTATGCTTCTCTCTGTCAGATAAATAAAATCTTAAAAAAAAATTTTTTTTTCAAGGAAACTCAATGTCACCAACTAATTTACATTGACATGTGATCTTGATTTGTTCAATTAATCTTTATAAGGTATATATTTACAATCACATTAAAAATTTTAAATAAAAAAATACATATGGATTTCATGACTAGTGAAAAAAATAAAGCCTTCAAAATTATTTAACACTCAGAATGTCATTTTAATTGTATAGTTTCTTTTTTTCCCATTTTTCTTTTATTGTTACTTAATTTTTTTTCAGTGTTCCAAGATTCATTGCCCATTCCCCACACCCAGTGTTCCACGCAATAGGTGCCATTAGTACCCACAACCAGGCTCTTCCATCCCCCAACACCCTTCCCTCCAAGTCCCTCAGTTGGTTTCTGTATCCAAAGTGTCTCTTGTTTTGTTTCACTCCCTGAATTACCCTACTTCCTATTTCCTTTCCTTCTCCTACTGTCCTCTATATTACTCCTTATGCACCACAAGTAAGTGCAACCATGAGATACTTGACTTTCTCTACTTGGCTTATTTCACTCAGCATAATCTCTTCCAATCCAGTCCATGTTGCTACAAAAGTTGGATATTCATCCTATCTGATGGAGGCATAGTATTCCATTGTATATATGTTCCACATCTTCTTTATCTATTTGTCTGTTGATGGGCACCTTGGCTCTTTCCACAGTTTGGCGATTGTGGCCATTGCTGCTATGAACATTGGTGTACATATGGCCCTTCTTTTCACTGCGTCTGTATCTTTGGGGTAAATGGCCAGTAGTGCAATTGCAGAGTCATAGGGTAGCTCTATTTTTAATTTTTTAAGGAATCTCCACACTGTTTTCCAAAGTGGCTGCACCAGTTTACATTCCCCACCAACAGTGTAGGAGGGTTCCCCTTTCTCCACAGCCTCTCCAAAACTTGTTGTTTCCTGACTTGTTAATTTTGGCCATTCTGACTGGTGTAAGGTGGTATCTCAGTGTGGTTTTGATTTCAATTTCCCTGATAGCTAGTGACACTGAACATTTTTTCATGTGTCTGTTAGCCATTTGTATATCTTCTATGGAGAAGTGCCTCTTCATGTCTCTTGCCCATTTTTTGATGTGTTCATCTTCTTTTTGGATGTTAAGCTTGAGTAGTTCTTTATAGATCTTGGATACCAGCCCTTTGTCTGTAGTGTCATTTGCAAATATCCTCTCCCATTCTGTGGGTTGTCTCTTTGTTTTGTTGACTGTTTCCTTTGCTGTGCAGAAACTTTTTATTTTGATGAAGTTCCAAAAGTTTATTTTTGCTTTTGTCTCCTTTGTCTTTGGAGACGTGTCTTGAAAGAAGTTGCTGTGGCTGATGTCAAAGAGTTTACTGCCTATTTTCTTTTCCAGGACTTTGAAGGATTCCTGCCTCACATTGAGGTCTTTCATCCATTTCAAGTTTGCCTTTGTGTGTGGAGTAGAGAACAGTCTAGTTTCATTCTTCTATATGTAGCTGTCCAATTTTCCCAGCACCGTTTATTGAAGAGACTGTATTTTTTCCACTGGATATTTATTCCTGATTTGTCAAAGATGATTTGCCCATAGATTTGTGGGTCCATATCTGGACTCTCTACTCTGTTCCATTGGTCTATTTCTCTGTTTTTGTGCCAGTACCATACTGTCTTGGTTACAAATCCCAGCTTTGTAATAAAGCCTGAAGTCAGGTAACAAGATGCCCCAAGCTTTGTTTTTCTTCTTCAGCAATCCCTTAGCGATTTGGGGTCTTTTTTGGTTCCATATAAATTTTAGGACTGTTTGTTCCAACGCTTTGAAGAACACTGGTAGAATTTTGATCGGAATGGCATTGAAAGTATAGATCGCTCTGGGCAGTATAGACATTTTGACAATGTTTATTCTTCCGATCAATGAGCATGGAATGCTCCTCCATCTTTTTGTGTCTTGTTCAATTTCTCTCATGAGTGTTCTGTAGTTCCTTGAGTACAGATCCTTGACACCTTTGTTAGATTTATTCCTAAGTATCTTATGGATTTTGGTGCTATAGTAAATGGAATCGATTCTCTGATTTCCCTTTCTATTTTTCCATTGTTAGTGTATAAGAATGCAACTGATTTCTCTGCATTGATTTTGTATCCTGCCACATTACTGAATTGTTGTATGAGTTCTAGTAGTTTGGGGGTAGAGTCTTTTGGGTTTTCCACATACGGTATCATGTCATCTGCTAGAGAGAGTTTGACTTCTTCTTTGCCAAGCTAGATACCTTTCATTTCTTTCTGTTGTCTGATTGCTGTTGCTAGGACTTCTAACACTATGTTGAACAGTAGTGGTGAGAGTGGGCATCCTTGTCTTGTTCCTGATCTTAGAGGAAAGGCTGTCAGTTTTTCCCATTAAGAATGATATTCACTGTGGGTTTTTTGTAGATAGATTTTATGAGGTTGAGAAATGTCCCCTCTATCCCTATACATTGAAGAGTTTTAATCAGGAATGGATGTTGTATTTTGTCAAATGCCTTTTCTGCATCAATTGAGAGTACCATATGGTTCTTCTCTCTTCTCTTATTTATTTGTTCTATCACGTTGATTGATTTCCAAGTGTTGAACCACCCTTGCATCACTGGGATAAAACCCACCTGGTCATGGTGGATAATCTTTTTAATGTATTGTTAGATCTTGTTGGCAAAGACCTTGTTGAGAATCTTGGCATCTATATTCATCAGCAATATTGGTCTGAAATTCTCCTTTTTGATGGGGTCTTTGTCTGGTTTGGGATTAGAGTAATGTTGGCTTCATAGAAAGAGTCTGGAAGTTTTTCTTCCGTTTCTATTTTTTGAAAGAGCTTCAGGAGAATAGGTGTTATTTCTTCTTTGAATGTTTGGTAGAATTCCCCAGGGAATCCATCTGGTCCTGGACTCTTGTTTTTGGGGAGGTTTTTGATCACTGCTTCAATCTCATTACTAGATATGGGTCTATTCAAATTGTCAATGTCTTCCTGTTTCAGTCTTGGAAGTTTATAGGTTTCTAGGAATGTATCTATCTCTTCTAGGTTGTTAAACTTATTGGCATATAATTGTTGATAGTAATTTCTGATGATTGTTTCTATTTCCTTGGTGTTAGTAGTGATCTCTCCCCTTTCATTCATAATTTTATTAATTTGTGTCTTCTCCCTTTTCTTTTTGATTAGTTTGGC
The DNA here is from genome assembly GCA_004023965.1 of Spilogale gracilis. NCBI lineage: Eukaryota > Metazoa > Chordata > Mammalia > Carnivora > Mephitidae > Spilogale > Spilogale gracilis. Next base: position 98,496 of record PITA01006268.1, read on the forward strand.
CAATGGTTTATTTATATTATTGATTCTTTTAAAGAACCAGCTTTTAGTTTTGTTGATGTGTTCTACAGTATCTCTAGTTTCTGATTCATTTATCTCTGCTCTAAACCTAATTATTTCCTGTCTTGTGTGAGGGGTTGGTTTAATTTTTTTTTGATTGTCCAGTTCTTTAACATGTAATGAGAGTTGGTGTATTTGGGATTTTTCAATTTTTTGAGTAAGGCTTGGATGGCTATGAATTTCCCCCTTAGGACTGCCTTTGCTGTATCCCATAGGCTTTGGATCGATGTATCTTCATTCTCATTGGTTTCCATGAAGTGTTTCAGTTCTTTGATTTCCTGGTTGATCCATAGATTCTTGAGCAGGATCGTCTTTAGCTTCCAAGTGTTTGATTTTCTTCTGAACTTTTTATGCCAGTTTCACGGCATTGTGGTCAGAGAATATGCAGGGAATAATTTCAATATTCTGGTATTGGTTGAGCCCTGATTTGTAACCTAGTATGTGGTCTATTCTGGAGAAAGTTCCATGTGCACTCGAGAAGAATGAGTCTTCTGCTGTTTTAGGGTGGAGTATTCTGAATATATTTATGAGATCCATCTGGTCCAATGTGTCATTCAAGGCTCTTGTATCTTTGTTGCTTTTCTGTTTACATGATCTGTCCATTGCTGACAGTGGTGTGTTAAGATCTCCTACAATTCATGTATTTGTATCAATATGACTATTTTGCTTAACAGTTGGCTTATGTAGTTGGCTGCTCCCATGTTGGGGGCATAAATATTTACAATTGTTAGATCCTCTTGGTGTATAGACCCTATGAGAATGATGTAGTGTCCTCTGTGTCTCTGACTACAGTCTTTAGATTAAAATCCAATTTGTCTGATATCAGAATCGCTACCCCGGCTTTCTTTTGGGGTCTGTTGGCATGAAAGATGGTCCTCCATCCCCTCACTTTCACTCTGGAAGTGTCTTTAAATTCAAGATGTGTCTCTTGTAAACAGCATTGGATGGGTTCTGTCATTTTATCCAGTCTTAAACCCTGTGCCTTTTTATTGGAGCATTTAGGCCATTCACATTGAGAGTGATTATTGATAGATACGTTTGTGTTGACATCATGTTGCCTGTGAAGTTCATGTTTCTATAGATTACCTCTGTAAATTTCTGTTCTGTGTCACTCTTCTGTTCATTTCTCTTTTATAGAACCACTCTTAGTATTTCTTGTAGTGCTGGCTTGGTGGTTACATAATCTTTTAGACTTTGGCGGTCCCGGAAGTTCTTTATTTCTCCTTCTATCCTGAATGTCAATGTTTCTTGGTATATTATCCTTGCTTGCATATTTTTGTCATGTAATTTCCTGAATATGTCTTGCCAGCCCTTTCTGGCCTGCCAGGTTTCTGTGGAAAGGTCTGACGTTATTCTGATGGTCCTCCCTCTATAGGTAAGTGATCGCTTCCCCCTAGCTGCCCTTAAGACATATTCTTTGGTTTTTATGATTCCCGAATTTCACAATTATGTGCCTGGAGGTTTTTCTGATCTCATTGATGTTGGGGGCTGCCCTCTCTGCCCCTAGGACATGAACATTAGTTTCATTCCCTCGATTCAGGAAATTTTCATCCATGATTTGTTCAACTATATCTTCTAGGCTTAGAATGATAAGCCTAGAAGATGGGGAGGGTCCACAGCCTCTCCCTGTATCCTCTCCCTTGGCCACCTGTCATAGCTGAGTGGGCACAGATGTTGGTTTGATTTCTGTCCGCAGCCCCTGCTTGTCTCTTTGCTCCCGCGCCATGAAAACCGCAATTGATTTTGGGTCGTGCAACCTTGTCTGTGCCCAGGGAGTCTGTGGTGACCCCCACGCAGGAAGGACTGAGGTCCCGTGGCCCCGCACATCCCATGCAAGCCTGAAAAATCACTTCCCTGGGGGGGTCCATGCTTGGCCCACGGGGTGGAAAGAAGCGGGAGAGAAAAGCAGCAGAGGAAAGGGGGAAAAAAATGGCGGAAAAATAGACTCTGCGCCACTGGTTCCACCGGGTTCCCTCAAGCCACACTGGCTCACTTTCTCTCCTCCAATCCCGTTTCCCCGGCTGCAGAGGTGGAAAAATAGACTCCACGCCTCCGGCTCTGCCACATTCCTGGCTCTGCTTCGCTTTGAATCAGACCATAATCTTCTGTTGTTCCCCGAACACAGAGCACTTTCATGCTGGGGTATTGGCTTCCAATGGGTCGCCTCTGTGGGCTTCCGCCCCCACTCCCCTTGTCTCTGGGGGTAACCCTCCAATTGCTCTCACTTGTCTTTACCTCTTTGCCGATGGTCCTTGTCCCCCGTGGTGATCCAGAAATGTGAAATATCACATTTCAGGCTGATTTCATGGGTGCTCACAGTGTTCCTGTAGTGTTTTTGCAGGAATTGAGCTCACTTCAGGGGACTCCCTGAAATGTGGTCACCTGACCTGTCACCATCTTCCCCCTTTAATTTTATAGTTTCTGCTGTGGATCAAGCTGTGCCTGAGTATCTCTCTGTAAGTCTTGCAACTATATCTGAATTAAAAAAGAAAACAAAAAACCAAGAACAAAAAACAACTCCTATCTGGTGTGAACCACATGGAAACAAAAATGAAGGAAAATTGCAGGAAAATGGAGAGATGTGGAAACTTTTTAATACATTATTAAAGCAAAGTAAATCTAGGACCCAAACTTCTTCAATTTCTGACTTATGAAATGTAATCATGACTTGTAGACTTTCCCAATGCACTGCTTTTGTTGACAGACTCTGTGGAAGATCCAATATGATAGACTTGACAATCTTTATCATGGAAATGTGAATGTACTGAAAACCTGCTTAGCACATGTATAAATGCTCTACAAATCACAATTATTACATTATAAATGTCTCTGATGGAACAGTTATGACTTTGTACAGTAAAGAAATAATCCTGTTCTCAATTCAAACAGATAATAGAACAGATGCTTCAGGAACCTTTAGTTATGCATCTGTGCATGTATATGATATATTTAGGTATACGAGTCTGGATCCCAAATATTAAATAGTTTATTGAAGAGCCTATCAACTAGCTGAGTTAAGGTAATCAGTCTGTAATGGTGAAGCTCCAAAAAGGACCAAGAACATGTAGCCATTACTACTCTAAGCCTGAAGGCATAGGTGAGGAAATCATGTTAGTAGAACTCAGGAAAAATAGAGCCATAAAATTAGGATCACCACAAAGGGACCATGCTATAAAAAGAGGTGGCTACCATTTAAAACAACAAGGAAGTAAAAGGAGTGTTGAATGATACCCTGGGCTCTCTCTCCCCATACCTTTATACTCCTGCTGCCTTGCAGTAGCCAAACCCCATAAAAATTCAGAGAGCAAGAGAGCACAAGTGAGGAATTTGTAGATAACCAGCTTCCTGGAGCAAAG
>PITA01006269.1:0-21333 GCA_004023965.1 Spilogale gracilis
GTGTGTGTGTGTGTATGAGAGAGAGAGAGAGAGAGAGAGAGAGAGACGTATCATGTGGGGATGTGGGGACCTGTGAGGAAATTCCTCACCAGAATTGCTAATGATGACCTCATGATCCCTATCCCAGCCTTTGAGGAAACTTCATTTTTTTTTTTTTTAAGATTTTATTTATTTGACAGAGAGAAACACAGCAAGAGAGGGAACACAAGCAGGGGGATTGAGAGAGGGAGAAGCAGGCTTCCCGCTGAGCAGGAAGCCCGATGTGGGACTCAATCCCGGGTCTCCGGGAGAAGGCAGTCGCTTAACCAACTGAGCCACCCAGGCGTCCCTGAGGAAACTTCAAAATGTCATTCGAGCTTGTCTATTGGCACAAGACATGCAGATTAAAGATGAATCACCACAGAAACCTCTCCAAGTTCCGGGACACTGAGAGGACCAGATGTGCCTTATTGGTGGCCTCTCCTGATATTTCACTTCGTAAGCTCCTGTCACAGTGCGTTTCCTCATAATGGCTCTTACTGATGCATTTGTGTCATACACTGAATCTTGCTGCCTCTACTCCCCAGCTCTCGCTCTCCTCCATCTCTCCTTCCTCTTCTTTTCTTTCCTTCATGCTCTTCACCTCTGTCTCCTCTTCCTTCTCTCTCTGTTTTTCCCATTAACACTCGGAGTTATTTGCCAAACCACAGCTCTTAGATTTTTATTTTCCCAAATTTCGTGGCTTGTGATTTTTGTTATTGCTTTTCTCCTCTCATTCCACGTGAGGCGGCCCTCTGGTTCCTCTCACCTCTCCTAGAGGGCTTCTCCCCACACTCCCCTCCCTCAACAGGCCCAACCCCCAGGTCATGCAGTTCAATGCATGTCCTCAGGGAAAAGCGCTCTTGCTCTGGTCCTGTAAAAAGATGTGAGGGAAGGAACCTCAGTGACATCAGTCTACGGCCATCACTAGGGCGGAAGGCATTTCCTGAAAACCAGACAAAACAGAAGGTATCACTGAGCCACCTCCTTTCTGTGGCTCACTGCGCCCTCTGAGTCAGGATAATGAGAGAACATTCTTAAAACATGACCTAACCACGCTCTGTTCTCAAACAAATTCCTGGATGTGTGTGGAAGACGCTCCACCAGCAAGCCCGAGCACAAACATGCGGGCGGGCTTGTTAGCACTCTTCAGAGTTGCTACCTGTACGAAGAAGCCACCTTCTGAGCTGGTTAGTTTGTCTTAACAAAATGAAACAAACCAACCAAACACCAGGTGGTTAGTCTGTTCGAGCAGGTACACTCTAAGGCCGCTCATGGCTGCATTTTCATGGTTTTGTGTGGTGTTGACTGGGTCTCTGTCTTCGGGTATTCGGGGCCGCTTGACAACATCACTCTTTAGCAAGAAGAAATTATGGAAAATTCTTGTCAGCTATGGAAAAAAGAAACAGGATAGTGTCCATTCCCAGAATAGAGCAGAGGTAGAAAGTCACAATGTGTCATTTGTCTCCCATTTCCTACACCTGGAGGAGTGTGTGTGGTGTGTGTGGGGGTGTGTGTTTAACATAGGCGGCTTATCTGAGTGGATTTTAAGAAATTAATTTAACTGAAAAATGATTAAATTACAAAGAGGTAAAAGCATTCAGTTGGCATCATGTGGGGTCAGAGGCCATTGCTAATGCAATATTCCATCAATTGACTCATTGCTATTCTTTCACTGATGTGATTTAGTTTCTCAAAAAGCTCTTATCGTGCCGGGCTCGCATTGGAGACATGGTGCAGATGCCTTATAATCATTGCGGTGTGTTTACTTAACATTTTTAAAAGCAATGAAGTGATTTAAAATGCGTTCGTGTGTGTGTGTGTGTGTGTGTGTGTGTGTGTGTGTGTGTGTGTGTGTGTACACATCCGTGGAGAGATTTTATAAAGGTTCGGACAAGCTTCTCAGTGAACACTAGAGCAAGTGTTGAATTTATCCACTGTAGTGCCCTTCATGCATTTCAAAGAGCTTCATTCAGACGAATGTTAAGCTTTCTTCATACCCATTGAATATACCACTATCTCTTTTAATATACGGAAGAAGCCTGAAGACAAAGAGTTTCTCTGTGTTCCTTATCCAAAGCCACACAACTGTTGCTGGAACTTTGGGCTTCCTGAGTGCTGGCTACGTATTTGCAACCCATCATAAGGGTTGGAAAATGACGGTGGGTCAGTGTGTTAGTATAATCTACAGTTGGGAGGGTAAGGTTTTGGTAGACACTGGTTTTTATTGATTTGAGTACAAAATAGAGCAAGACAAGTCATAAGAATGGTTTTTCTCACAGAAACCTACTGAGGTCGGGGGGAGAAGAGTCACATGCGGCTATGGGAAAGGGCAGAGAGAACGTTCTGGCAGCAGGTGAGTAGGAATGTATGCACACGGGTGGCAGGAGCTGCGTGCCCCAACCTGCCCTCTGCCTTTACTCCTTCATCTTTGTTTCAGAACAGTGTGTCCAGAGTTCAGAGCCGCGGGCAGAGTTGGCTGTGGAGGAACCCAGGGCCACGGGCAGGAGGACAGACGCTCCTGGTGCCCCCAACGAGGCAGGGAGGTGCAGTCACGTATTCACTCAGCACACAATGATGAAACACTTAAAAGTGCCAAGTTTTGTGCCAGGTTCTGGGGACTCACAGAGGAATAAGGCCTCGCCTTCGTGCTTGTGGGGGAGGAAGGAAAATAAATAAGACCATGAGTAAGTTCTACAGTAGAGGTGGGTGTGGGCCTGGGAGAGGGAGAGGGAGAGAGGGAGATGACGGAGTGAAAAGAACTGTTCTCACGGCGCCTCCGCTCTTGCTGGAGGCCCTCCTCGGTGTGGCCTGCCTCCCGGGGACCAGGTCCCTTCCAACGGAAGTGTTTCTCCCCGCGGCGCCTGGCTGATGACGCCGCCGGCTGGATGGCAAGCTCTGTGACATCTGCCATTGGCACTCCCAGCCTTCCCATCTCTGCCCTCTTCCTCCCTCCCGCATGTTGCTTTCCCTCCCTGTCTGGACGGGGGCTTCTCACGGTCTTAGAGGGATCTTCTTAGGGTGGCCACACACAGCCAATCAGTACTCACTGAGTCGAATGGATCTGAGAGGTATTCACATGAAGCTGTACCTGAGTCATGTCAGGGTGCACCTGGGCCCCAGAAGCCCTCGTGCAGACAGCGTCGGCCAGCTGGGGAGAGCAGCGTTTGCTTAGTGTGTTGGAGTGTCCTCGTACCTCTGAATCCTCGTATTCTGGACAGTTGCCTACTGCGTCTGCCCTTCAAGCTGGCTCTGTTTCCAAACATCCAGGCCTGCATGTTTCCCCTCCCGGCCCTCTGCCGTGGCTGCGTGATAAGGCAAGGGCGGGGCTGATACTGCTAACCTGAGAGTTTTGGCTGGAAATTGGGTAAGACTCGAGAAACGATCAGGTTGAGGCATTTGAGACACCACTGATGAAAAACAAAGGTGAGGGAGCGGACGTTTAGATGTTTGGTGCCCCCCTAAATGCAATGCACTCATTCACTTACTTCCTTCTTTGCCATATGTCTGTTTCATGCACAGAGCGGTGGGCAGAGGTGTGTGAACGGGGGAAACCCCATGAACAGGCAGACGTTTTGGAGTTACGTTCCTCGTGTGACAGGCGGAAGGAAAGGGGAGTAACCAGGCACCTCTCCATCATTCTTCTCACAATGTTCCACTAGGATTCTCCCAAGGGCCACATTCGGGTGCTCAAAAGTATCCTGTTAGTGTAGAGTAGTGCTTTTGATTTGGGCATCCCTGTCCAACTGAGGTTGGGTATTTCCTGTCAAGTCTATCAAGAATAGTCTCCTTGTAGGAGCCTGTGTGGTAAAGACTGGTAATTAAATGTTTTTCAAAACCCCAACTGGATTCATTCTGAGGAGATTTTTAAATGTTTGTTTCTCATTTGAGAGAGAGTGAGTATGAATGGGGGGAGGGCCCAAGGGAGAGGAAGAGAGAGCCCCAAGCAGTCTCTGTGCTGAGCCTGGAGCCCGAGGCGGGGTCGATCCCACCACCCTGAGATCATGACCTGAGCCAAAACCAAGAGTTGGAAGCTTAACCGACTGCACCATCCAGGTGCTTCTGGAGCTATCTTTTTTTTTAAAAAAAACACCTTAAACTTCAGTTAAAGTCTCAGAAATGGGACATCTCTTAGTCAGCACTGTCCAATAGAAATATAGTGGGAGCCATCTAATTGAAAGACTTCTAGTCATCATATTGAGAAAAGCGAGAAGAAACAGGCAAAATTAATTTTAATATTTTATGAAACCCATCCTATTAAAACATTATCATTCCACCATGTGATTCATATGAGAATTATTAATGAGATATTCTACTTTTTTTATACAAACTCTGCAAGGCTGAGTGTCTATTTTTCACTTCCAGCACATCTCAGTTGGGACTAGTGACACTGCAGGTGTTCAGTCCAATGTGTGACTGGCAGTTACCTTGTTATCCTGGGAAGGTCTTGGTATCTTTCAAACAGCAACAGTATAGATGCCTTCTCCACATAAAGATATTTAAATCAGCGTACTTTGGACAAATGATACCTAATGTGGTTTTAGAGAGTGAATTTAAGGGAGTGGGTGTTCGAATTTGGGTTTAGTGGTTTAATGACAATGAAAAGCTATGACCAGACCATCTACTTCTCCTTTTTTTCCTTCTTCTTCATCTTCTTTTGCTGTGAAACGAATAGTTTTGACTAGTATCTGACATAAATGAGAAATGAAGAGGGCAGTAGCTACTTTCCTGGCCCCTGCTACCAAGCCTTGAGACCACGGAATGGGAGAATGGGAAGGAACCTCGGCAGTCATGTCGGATCATGTCTCTCCTTGGAGATCAGATGACCTGTCTCCCTCTCGCTGCCTCAGAATCAAAGAAGAACATCAGAAAAACACTGATTCCTAGGCCCCATCTCAGAAAATCAGATTCAGTTGATCTGGGATGGGGCCTAGGCATCAATATTTTTAGAAATCTTCCTGGTGATTTTAATGTATGGCCTGGGCTCTGAATGGAGGCACATCGCCTTCCTTTTACAGGTGAAGAAAAAGAGGCTGAGCTAAGTGGCTCACCTAAGGTCCCACAGCTAGAGAGAGGCAGTGTGGGCCCCAGAATCCAGCTGTTCTTCTCTACCTCATCTCATATACAGAGAGAACTTTTTCTAAAAAAAAGTAGACTTCACGCTCATACTCACAACCCTGAGATCAGGAGTGGCTTGCTTGGGGCGCCTGGGTGGCTCCATTGTTAGGCATTTGCCTTTGGCTCAGGGCATGATCCCAGGTTCCTGGGATCAAGCACTGCATTGGCTCCCTGCTCAGCACGAAGCCTGCTTCTCCCTCTCTCACTCCCCCTGCTTGTATTCTCTCTCTGCCAAATAAATAAATAAAATCTTAAAAAAAAAAAAAAAAAGAGTGGCATGCTTTCCCACTGAGCCAGCCGGGTACACCCCCTCTGCCCTGAGTGACATTTCAATAAAACCTCCACTGTGCGTCTTTTTCTTCTTTGATCCCAGAATTATTCTCATTCTGAATTGAGACATTACCCAGCTCAACCTAGATTAGACACAACCTTCAAGAAAAGACTCCAAACTGTTATTTCCCAGAAAATTTCCGGATCAATGATAATTCTGAAGTTATTCTGATCTGGGACGAGGACCCTAAAATGGTCCATTTGGGTTCTGCAACTGTATATATGAGATAGAGTTTTACTGGAAGAGCTAGGAGGAACCCCAGAGGAGTGGACACCTGAATCTGATCAGGCTTGTCTTCATTCTCAGCTGAAGCCAGGGCAGCTGACAACCGCCTTCCACATAAAGACACCCATGCACCGTGCAGGAAATGTGCGTGAGCACGGTGGGCCGGGAAGACTCTGGAAGGGGAACCGCCCTTGGGTAGCCTTCCTCCTCCGATGCCTTGGCACAACAACGGGAGAGCTTCCTTGCCAGACCTTCCAGTTGTTCCGGAAGAAATGCGGGTTTGTGTTTGTTTTTATGAAATATCCTCACCTGTGATGTTGACAGGGAGTTCAGTTTTTAGAAAAACACTCTCAGGGTCAAATAAAGCCCCCACTTTCATAAGCTTTATTCCACCTGTAAGCCTTCTGGATGAACCTTTTAGATAAGTCTAAGCTTTCTTCATACCCAGTATTGAGTTGTCTTGATTTACAAAATGCTGGTCTAATGTCCTCATGCTTACGTCTGCCCTAGACCCGGTGAAACTGAGGAATGTGAGCATCAGTCCCAGAAGGAAAAATAGTACCTCAGTTCTTTTTAAAATTTTATTCATTTTCTCACCACATTATTTTTTGGGTGGAGGGCAGTGGCACCTGTGATATGTCATAAATTTCAGAATGAAATTGAAAGTAAAGATCATGACAGTTCTTAAGACCTGGTATCCTTTATTTTCAAATTCTTTTGGAACATAGAATGAGTCTGGCATTTACTAGCATTGCCATGAGATAGACATGTCTGTAGAAGGTAAATGTTTTCCTTCACTGTAGAACAAAATGGAAGGTTCCATTGTAGCACCAGGGCAACCTCTTAGCCAATGATATGATAATTCAAATAAAAATCAGAATTACTCGTAACCACATCTTTCAAGAAAAAAAAAATCCCTCTGGATAAGTACACAGCATTTACACGGAGGGCCCTTGATTTCAAATAATCTAAAGTGTTTATAACAGGTGAAGGCTTTTAGCAATTTAAGAGTTGATGCTAAATTACCCTTTGATCCAAAGTATTCATACAGCAAAAATAAACGTAAGCTATTCATGAAGCACATTAGAGATTCACGTAAAATACCTATGTCTTTTCTATCTTGGTTCTTCTCCCTACATGTAACCTTGAATTTTGTTGCAGTTCTTTTTTTAAATGTAAAAACCTTAGAATATGGTCTTGTAAGAATCTGTTTCAGGTGTATTTCTGTGAACAGCCACTGTCCTCAGATAACCGGGGTGGGTAACAGTTTCTGACAAAAGCTAAAGGGAACAGGATTAAGCAAGAATTAGAGCGATTATATTTTCTTTATCTAAAACCTTCACGTCTTTGGAAAGCTGCTTGGTTTCTATTTTGAGCCACGCTGCCCACATATCTTAACGACAGAAATGTTGCATAATTTTGCTTTTCCTCTTTTTATATCTCTTTGGGTGTATTTATTATTTCATATGTGATGGTGCAAAGCTCATTAAAAGGTCCATTTATATTCTTGTTATCTGTGTGAGGATCTAGCTGTTTTTCCCTTACTGTTTATAGAACCTCACTGCAACATTCAGATTTGTTGGCAATGGGCCCTTCCTGACACGGTATACATTCCGTTCCCCTCTGTGACTTTGTTGATGGGAGTCTCTGTGATTTACTCAAGGCTAATAAAGACTGTGTAAAAGGATGGGTCATGGATTTATCCATCCATGGAATTTTAGCACTTTCGGAGGGAGGTTTATCTTCTGTTCTCCTCCCCCCCCCAATTTAATTAAAACAACACCAAAAAAAGCCTTAGTCCAAATGAGTGACAGTTGGCAGATCTGCATTATTCAACTGGAGAGACTCCAGAGTTTCTGATGCTTGGAGATGGACAAGTAATTACCTCCTGTCTGTGACAGCTTTCTACCAGGCTAAGCCCCATGTTTATTGTAAACTAGCTGCCATTAAAAGCTGTAAGAGCAAGCCTTATGTTCCCGCACCATAAATTTGACTTGCACTGTTTTTTTATTTACCTTTATGTTTTATTATATTCTTTGAAATGTTTCATTTTAAAGGAAGATAACAGAAGAATGAAAATTGAACAAATTCCAAATTCATGCTTGAGAAAAGATACGCTTAGCACACGTATTTGCTGCATACGCCCGGACAGCCTGATGGCCACTTTCTGGATATTCGCAGCTTCTGTGTAGTTCACTGCTCAATGCGGTTGCTATTAGTACATCACTTACCAAATGGGCCAGAAAATAGTCTACAGATTCGAGTTTAAGTGAGCCACATAGGCCCAGGGCAGTGGTTCTCAAACTTTTCCAGTCTCTAGACCCCTTGATACTCTTGAAAGAGCTTTTGGGTATGTGGATTTTTATCTGTCAATATTTTCTGTATAAGAAAGGAGGACTGAGACACTTTAAAAATCACCATTTACTTAAGAATAATGTTAAAAACCCATCGTATGTTGACATAAATAGCATTTCAAGAGAAAAACAAGTGTTTTCTAAAAAAAAAAAACTTATGAGAAAGGGATTGTTTTAGATTGGGTGACTTAATAGAGGACAGGTGTGTTCTCATCTGCTTTTCCCTTCAATCTGTTGGGATCTCTGTTGCTTTAGTGGAAGTCTATGAAGCAAATCTGGTCCTACAGAGACATGTAGCTGGAAAAGGAAGCATTCTAACAGCTTTTTCAAATAATTATGGGCATTATTCTTGGATTGCAAACCTAAATTTGACAAGTGGTAGTTTCTTAAAGGTTAGTTACAATGAGGGATCTGAAAACCTATCAGTGGACCTTTTATTTTCTTAACAGACTTTTAAAATTAGATTTTATTAAAAAAATTTTTTTAAAAGATTTCATTTGTTTGTTAGAGAGAGCATGAGAGGGAAGAAGGTCAGAGGGAGAAGCAGACTCCCCGTGGAGCCAGGAGCCCGATGTGGGACTCGATCCTGGGACTCGATCCTGGGACTCCGGGATCATGACCTGAGCCGAAGGCAATTGCCTAACCAACTGAGCCACGCAGGCACCCCTAGATTTTATTTATTTTTACGTAAACTCTATACCCAACATGGGGCTCAAACCCACAATTCTGAGACCAAGAGTCATGCGCCCAACAGACTTTATTTTTTAGAGCAGTTTCAGTTTAACAGAAAATTGAGCAGATAGTATGGGTTCCCATATTATCCCCACCCTCAACACGCGCATATAGTTTCCTCTATGACTAATGTATTGCATGAGTGTGGTCTAAAATGTGTTACAGTTGATGAGCCTGTATTGATAATCGTATTAGCCAAAGCACACGTTTAAAATAGCATTCATTCTTCGTGGTGTATAGTTCTATGGGTTCTGAGAAATGCAGGTCATGTAATTACCATCACAGTACCGTCCAGAATAGTTTGACTGCCCTAAACAACATTGCCTCCCCTTACTCACCCCTGCTCCTCTTCCCCTGAACCTCAGGCAACTATTGATCTTTTTACTATCTCTAGTTTTGCCTTTTCCATGCTATCTATCTTATCGTTGGAATCTATGGAATTCCATAGATTGGGTATCGATGGGTATCGTTGAAATATATCCTATGGCATATACCCTTTTCAGACTGGCATCTTAAAGCAATATGTATTTAATGTTCCTTTATGTCCTTTCATGGCTTGATAGCTCATTTCTTTTTATAGCTGAATAATCCACTGAGTATATAACAATGTATCCACCTTTTGAGGACATCTTGGTTTTTGGAAATTATGAATAAAGATGCTGTAAACACTTGTGTGCAGGTTTGTGGGTGGACACATGTTTTCAACTCATTTGGGTAAATACCAAAGAGTGTGATTACTGGATCCTCTAGTGAGACTATATTCTGCTTGGTAAGAGACTGCCAGACGATCTTCCAAAGCGGCTTTACCATTTTATAGTAACACCAGCAGTGAATAAGATTCCTTCTGTTGTACTTTACCAGCATTTGGTATCCTCAGGATTTTTTTTTTATTTTTAGACATTTTAATAGATACATAGTAGTACCTGATCATTGTTTTTTGTGATTCCCTAATGATATATGATGTTGAGCATCTTTCCAATGCTTTTTTTTTTTTTAACTTTTATTTAAGTAATCCCTACACCCAGTACAGGGTTTGAACTTAGGATCCTGAGACCGATAATTGCATGCTCTTCTGACTGAACCAGCCAGGCACCCTTCTTTTTTTTTTTTTTTTTTTTTTTTTTTTAAGATTTTATTTATTTGACAGAGAGAAACACAGCCAGAGGGGGGACACAAGCAGGGGGAGTGAGAGAGGGAGAAGCGCTTCCCGCCGAGCAGGGAGCCCGATGTGGGACTCGATCCCGGATCTCCGGGTTCATGACCTGAGCCGAAGGCAGTCGCTCAACCAACTGAGCCACCCAGGCGCCCCATCCAGGCACCCTTCTAATGCTTATTTTCTATCTGTGTATCTTCTTTGGTGAGGTGTCTGTTGAGGTTTTTTTCCCCATTTTTAAATTGTGTTGTTTATTATTACTGAGTTTAAGTTCTTTGTATATTTTAGATACTAGTTCTTTGTCAGATGTGTGCTATGTAAATATTTTCTTCCAGTCTGTAGCCTATCTTTCCATTCTCTTAAATCAATGGGCCTTTCATACTAGTAGAGTTTGGTGCCACTGCCCTGATTTATGCTACGGCACCAGCCCTTTTACCCATCAGTGTTGTGTAACAGCTGTGCAAATTTCAACACCAAGAAAGGGCAAATAGTATTTTAGTATTATTGTTAAGATAGTCTTGTGGATACTCCCAGAAAGGTCTCTGAGCTCCCCAGAGCTCACAGACCACACTTTGAGAACCATTGCCCTAGAGCAAAAAGTACAGTTCCTACAGTTTAGTTCAAGCCTCAGAAAGACCAAATGGAATTGGAAATCATGAGATTTCCAAATGTGAAATTTTAACTTAGTTTTCTGCAAAAATGATTTAGAAGGCACAGAAGAAATATTACGCACTGAAGTTAGTTTTAATCCATTGGGCAGGGTCAAAACCAATTTTGTTTAGACATTTTTTCCCAATGATTCTTGGCAGAATATTTTCCAAGAAACACATTACAAGTGTGTGTGTAAAAATATCAACTAAAGTTTGTGAGCCCAGGTCACCTAATAGCCAAAAAGTGGCTGATGATGTCTAGTAATGGTTTATAGTATATTTGTATATATAGATAATTTATGGAGTCCTCAACTTCTTTTTATTCCTCCAACAATGTCCAACCAGCACAGAAATGGGGAAAGAACTCAAGTTTTGTAAACCAGGCAGATCTGGATTTGAATCTTGGCTATGTAACCTTCTGTAACTTCTGAGCCTTGTGTTCTCTGTCTGTAAAAGGGAACTAAAATCATGGCCAAGGCTGTGAATATTATATATACAAAATAATATGTGATGGGTCTGGAACTTCATGGATATCACCAAAAGTCATTCTCTCCATTTTTTAAAGATTTATTTCTTATTAGAAGGGGGAAGGTCGGGCAGAGGAAGAGGAAGAGAGAAACTCAAGCAGATTCCATGCTGAGCATGGAGCCTGATGTGGGGCTTGATCTCATGACCCTGAGATCACAACCTGAGCCAAAACCAAGAGTCTGATGCCTAACCAACTATGCCACCCAGATGCTTCATTGCCCCCCATTTTTAATAGTTTCATAGTCTATTCTTATTTTCTGGCTCAGGAAATTATGCTTTCATGTGCTTTTACCGGAGAAAATACTAATCAGCCTTCATGTGCCTCTATAGCAATACTAAGTTTTGACAGGGACCCAAACCAGGGAGAAAAATCTTTAGTATTGTCAGTCCCCAGCATGGGGATTAAAGCTGCAAAGGAATATGAGAAGCAATTGGAACAAAACCTAAGGATAGGACTATAAGGGTATTGACGTACTGCTGACAAAGTGGCCAGGACATGTTTTAAAGGCAAAAATCTCGTGATGGTCAAAAGTTCAAGATGAGGGTTGTGTGGCTGGCTCAGTCAGTACAGCATGTGACTCATGGTCTGGATGTTGTGAGATCAAGCCCCATTTGAGTGTAGATATAACTTAAAAAAAAAAAAGTCTCTAAAAAACTTCAAAATGAGAGCAAATCATGGTGTGTGTCCCAGAGGTAGTAGAGTGAAAAATCAATGGCCAACCAGCAGGGAAATACCCGGGGTATGTAGTTGCCCACGCTGAATTCCCATGGACAAGATTAGTTGCATCTTCTCTTTGCACAGATGTGGTGTGGTGTGTGTTTGTGGTATCTGGCAAGCACAATCTATCAAGGAACAGCTGGAAGAGTTTTAAGGTAGAGGAGGCCTTCTTGACATCATTGAAATTAGAAGTTTGGGTTCTGGAGTCAGACCTCCTGTGAGTTAAGTCCTAGCTCCTTTGCTTGCAACTCTGTGACTGAGCAGAATCATACGAGGCTGTTCTGCCTCTGTCTTCTCGTCTGTGAAAGCATTAGGAGGCCAGTGCTCCATGGAAAGCATCCAGAACAGTACCTTCCATAAAGTGTGGGCTCAGTAAATGTCAGAGTCTGTTATCATTAGCCTGCCACCCATGTAGCACACTCATCTCACCAATGCTGAGTGCAGCTCACAGGCCTGTCACCCTTAGAGGCCCCATTGTTTTTGTGAAGCAACACATCCCACTTATGGTTTCACTTCTGTTTCCAAATTCATGCAGGGCCAGGATTACCAGGTAATTGACAAAAAAAAAAAAAAAAAAATATATATATATATATATATATACACACACACACATATTTCTATATGTGTATATATAGAAATATATATACTTAATATATATATTTTATAAATATCTAAAAAAAATATATATATATTTTTATGGAGACTCTAGACACCCCCTCCTCACCAATGACCATAGCTTTAGGTCACTGAGTGTTTCAGAACTCTTCAGTCTACCCTTAGAATGAGTTTTGTTTGGTTCTTTTCAGATAGAATATGTGATCTTTGTAGAAAACTTAGGGCTCTAAGAAATATTTTAAAGATTTCTGTTTTATTTGAGAGAGCACAAGGAGGGGGAGGGGCAGAGGGAGAGGGAGAAGCAGACTTCCCGCTGAGCAGGGAGCCTGACATGGGACTCAATCCCAGGACCCTGGGATCAACCTGAGCCAAAGGCAGATCATTAACCAACTGAGCCACCCAGGTACCCAATACTAAGAAACTTCAAACCAGCTGTAATCAGAGTTAGCCTTGGGATTTTGATAAATTTCTTCTAATCCTATTTGTACCCATACCTGGAAAGCTAAGTTCTTTCCACCATAAATATGAATACTGATGGAGATGGCATATCTTGGGTCTATATCACTTAATAAGCTAATTTTTAGTCAACATCAGTTCTAACTGTTGAGGTTTTAAGTCTGCTCTTGATGTGGTAAGAGTTTTTGGAGCAATTAAGTGTGTACTAGGTAAAGAAGTAGACCTGTTAGTCATGATGCATTTACTCATTCGTAAATGTTTATTAGCTTGGCACTGCTGAGCCCTTGGTGATACAGAAATGAAAAACAAGCAGATACCCAAACAATCGACTCCCTTGTTTATTGCAGTATTGTTTTTAGTATGAAAAAATTATATTTATTAGCAATCTAAACACTCACCAGTAATTTATGGCACAGCCCTCCAACAGAGTCCATAAAAAATTAAGTAGCAGGAGGGTAGAGTAGATACACTTCTCCCTATTCCTTTCACTAAATACAGCTAGCTAAAAACCCTAGATATTATGCTTTAAGTGGGTTCTAGGTATTTTCACTGCAAACATTTTCAGTGCTTAACTAATTTGCCACAAAGCAATAAGAGGCAAAAATCATGAAAAATAAGAGGGTAAGAGGGGCAGCCATTAAAAAGGACCTAATGAAACATGAGAAATGGAGAACAAGATTAAAAAAACTTACTGTGAGATACAGAATATTTGAATACATTTACAATGCATGTAGATCCATGGCAATACTATGCAAATAACTGACTTAATTTTGTGGATTGTATCTAAGCACTTATCTTTGAAGTCTTTCATTCAAGGTATTATACTGTTTTGTTTTGTTTTGTTTTTCCCATTTTGTTGATTTAGCTCTTCATTTGGCATTCCATTTTTTTAAGAGATTTTATTTATTTGAGAGAGAGAGAGAGCATGAACACAGGCGGGGGGGAGGGGGCAGAAGGAGAAGCCGACTTCTCACTGAACAGGGAGCCCAATGCGGGGCTAGATCCCAGGACCCTGGGATTATGACCTGAGCCAAAGGCAGATGCTCAGCTGACTGAGCCGGCCAGGTACCCCACATATTTTCCTTTTTAGGGGAGAGATCCATTTCCAAATATGAGGATGCACATTTCCGAGTTTTTTGTTGCATTATGAAAACCTACCACACAGTTGTTTGTTCTTGGCATATTTTCACATGTGTGTTGAGAGCTCTTTCAAAGTTCTATGGGAAACGTGGGTTCAATCCTCTACACCACTGTATGGACCATTATGAGGACTAAGATTTATATAATATAAAAATGGGAGTACTGCATCAGTGGAGAAAGGAAAAAAACTGTCAACCAGTTGAAACTAAACTGCCAAACAAACCAAACTATCAACTGTTTTTTTTTTAATCTCTTACGATAAAATTGCCTTATGGTTAATTAGTTACATGGCAAAAATGCTTGTGACAAAGACACAGAGAAAATGCCAGACATGATAGGAAACATAAGAAGGATCTGAAAGGTGGAGAAAAGCCAGGATGGCTAGGGACTTCAGAACCCGAGGAACAATATGGCAGCAAGTTCCTTGGGTTGTCTTTTTGCCTGTTTTATCCCACACTTGGAGCTGAAGAAGCCAGTAACCTAGAAGTGCCAATAGGAGTAAACAAGAAAACCCTACAAAAGCCTGCTCTCTCTAGCCAAAGGATTGGAAAAGGAGCAGTTTAGCAAGACAGAAAACATCTAGACAATGCTATGGACTGAGCTGTGTGCCCCCCAAATTCATATATCAAAACTCTAACCACCAGTGTGATACAGTTTGGAGATGAGGCCTTTGTGAGGTCATTTGAGTTAGATGAAGTCATGAGAGCAAATTCTCATGATGTGATCAGCGGCTTATAAAAAGAAAAAGTGAGAGATTGCTTTCTCTGCCTTGTGAGGACACAGTGAGATGTGGCCATTGGCAACCCAAGAAGAGATCCCTCACTGGGCAAGGACCCATTGACCTTGGACTTCCAGTCTCCAGAACTGTGAGAAAAATTTTGGGTAAGTCACCTAGTCTGTGTAATGTATTTTGTTATAGTTGCCCAAGCAGACTAAGATTTTGGTATTAAGAAGTGGAGAGCTGTTGTAATAAATACTTAAACCTGTAGAACTGACTTTGGGTAATGAGTAGAAGTTGGAAGAGTTTTGAGGTACATGTTAGAAACATAGAAGTTAAGTGATTCTGGTGAGATCTTAGACATCTATGAGGAACAGGTATCTCAACACCGAAGGAAAGATGTTCCTTGTTATGACATAGCAAAGAACTTGGCTAAACTATGTTCTAGTTTTTTGTGAAAGGTAAATCTTGTGAAAGAGACAGTCAGATATTTAGCTGAGGAAATTTTGTATAAAAAATGTCAAAGGAGAAACTTGGTTTCTGAATACTTACAGTATAATATGAAAGTGGAGGGCGCCTGGGTGACTCAGTTGGTTGAGTGATTGCCTTCGGCTCAGGTCATGATCCCGGAGATCTGGGATCAAGTCCCACATCGGGCTCCCTGCTCGGCGGGAAGCCTGCTTCTACCTTTCTCACTCCCCCTGCTTGTGTTCCCTCTATGGCTGTGCTTCTCTCTGTCAAATAAATAAAGTCTTTAAAAAAAAAGTGGAAAGATGAATTAAAGAAAGAATTATTAAGCAAAAAGGAACCATAACTTGAAGATTTGGAAAGTTCTCAGCCTATCTATATTGCAAAAAATGAGAAAGGTTGTTCCAAAAAAAAATACTAGGAGTGTGGCTGAACAACCATTTGATAAAGACATCATGGGTATGATTCATGGAATTAATCCGCCATTTCAACAGAATGCAGGAAGAGAGATGGGATTATATCAGCAAAGACACTGCCAATGTGAACATTTAAAAATGAGGTGAAATGAAGGAAGGCTGTCAGACTTCTTAGTTCCTATAAGACTGAACCAGAGAGCTATTCAGCTACAAACAGATGCTTTTCAAAAAAAAAAAGGAAGAGCACGAAGAAAAAGAACAACAACAACAACCCTGAAGGCAATTTAGAAATCAAGGCTACCATCTGGGTTTCAACAGGTCATGTGGCCTGACTGAAGTCTGGGGGATAGGACCCCTGAATTCTTGGGGGCATGATTCCTACCTGATGGAGCCAAAGAAGTGGGACTGCTATCCCAGTGTGTCCAGAAGGCAAAGCATCAAACCAAAGAGGATTGATCATTGTCAAGCCTTAAGATTTAGTGGAATTTGCCTTGGTATGTTTGGGATTTGCTTGAGACCCATCTTGCTATCCTTCTTTCCTCTTTCTCCCTTTTGGAATGGGAATGTCTATCCTGTACTTCTCAGCATCTACAAAAAAATATCACAACAGCTAACATTCTAGTTAATGGTGAGAGAGTGATGCTTCCCCATAAGACTGGGAATAAAGCAGGGTGCTTGGCTAGCTCAACTGGTAGAGCATGTGACTCTTGATCTCATGGGTCATGAGTTTGAGCCCCCATGTTTGGTGTAGAGATTGGTTAAAAAAAATTATGTTTAGGGGTGCCTGGGTGGCTCAGTTGGTTAAGCAACTGCCTTCAGCTCAGGTCATGATCCCGGCGACCCGGGGTTGAGTCCCACATTGGGCTCCCTGCTCAGCGGGAAGCCTGCTTTTCCCTCTCTCACTCCCCCTGCTTGTGTTCCCTCTCTGGCTGTGTTTCTCTTTGTCAAATAAATAAAATCTTTGAAAAATTATGTTTAAAAAGAACAAGGCAAGCATGTCCACTCTTATCATTCCTAATGAATATAGTGGTGGAAGTTCTAGCAGCACAATAAGGGAAGAAAGGCATGGAAATTGGAGAGGAAGGAATAAAAATCCCTATTTGCAGATGACACGTTGTCCACATAGAAAATCTCAAAGAACTTGTAAAAGAAGAAAGTAAATAACAAAAAGCCATGTGAAACTAATAAGTGAGTTCAACAGGGTGTGTGATATAGTGGATTTTTGCATGTAGATCTAATATGTCTAGATGCTAGCAATGAACACATGGATACCAAAATTTAAAATACAATACTATTAACAAATGTCTAGGTATAAATCTAACAAAATGAGTATGGGACTTGTATGTTGTAAACTATGCAAGTTTATATATTTATATTCTATAACAAAGAAGATCCAAATAAATGGAGACATAGTCTGTGTTCATGTATTGAATTCTCAGTGTAATAAAAATGCCAGTTTTCCCCAAGTGAATATAAAGGTTGATGTAATTCTTACAAAAATCCCAGGAAGACTTAATAGATATAGTCAAGGCTACTCTAAAATGTATACGGAAAATCAAAACAAAAGGCTAAAGCAATTCTGAAAAAAGTTGGGAGTACTCAATCTATCTGATTTCAAGACTTACTATAAAGCTGTAGTTATTAAGATTGTATAGTATTGGCAAAGATACACATGAGACACATATCGAGCGAATAGAAAAAATCTAGAAATGTACTCACACATATGTGCCCAACTGATTTTTGACAAAGATGTAAATGCAATTCAATAGAGGAAAGCCTTTTCAAGAAATGGTGTTGGCGTAATTGGACAGCGATAGGTGGGGGAAACACAAACCCTTGACCTAAGTTTCACAATTTATACAAAAATTAACTGTCAAAAACTTATATATGAAATGTAAAACTGTAAGATTTTTAGAAAAAAATGGAATCTTTGAGATAAAGGGCGAGGCAGGTCTCGTAGATAATGTGAAAAGCAGGATTCATAAAAGGAAAAACTAATAAATTAGACTTCATCAGATTTTGCTCTGCAAAAGACTTAAGAGGCTAAAAAACAGCTGTGGAGAGCTTTCTACAGTAAACCACATATCTGACAAAGGACTAGTATCTAGACTATATAAATAGCTCTCAGAACTCAACAGTAAAATCGCAAAAATATAATTAGGGAATGGCCAAAAGACATGAAGAAGACCTGAAAGAGGGCAAATAAGCACATGGAAGAATGTTCAAAAGCATTCGCCACTAGGGAAATCCATATCAAAACCATGAAATACCACTATTTCCCTGTCAAAATAGTGTCAATATCAGACAAGGATACAGAGAAACTGAATCACTTATATATTGCTTATGTGAATAAAATGGTGCACCTTCTCTGGAAGATGGTTTGGCAATTTCTTAAACAACCATACAACTCAGCCATCATGCTCTTGGACATTTATTTCAGAAAAATTAAAATGGATGTTCACAAAAACCCTGTAAGCAAATGTTAATTGTAGTTTTATAGCTGAAAATTGGAAAAAGCCCAACGTCTTTCAACACGTGAATGGTTCAATGAAGTGTGGTGCATTCAAAATACTATTGAACAATATGAAGAAATGAGCTATTGATAGAAAAAACAACCCCCATATGACTCTTCAGAGGATTAGGCCTGAATGCATAAAACCAATCCCCAAAGGTTAAATACTACATGATTCCATTTATAGGGCATTCTTGCAATGATAAAATTGTAGAAATGGATTAGTGGTTGTCAGAGGTTAAGGAGGGGAGAGGGGTAATAAAAGCGGATGTAGTAATAAAATGGCTAACATGGGAGATCCTTGTGGTAAAGGAAATGTTCTGTATCTTGACTATATCAATGTCAATATCCTGGTTGTGACACTAGGCTATATATAGTTTTATAAATTACTATGGGAGGTGCACCTCGGTGGTGCAGTCAGTTGAGTGTCCAATTCTTGCTTTTGGCTCAGGTCAGGATCTCCGGGGTTGTGAGATCAAACCCCGCATCGAGCTCTGCCCTGAGTGGAGCGTCTCCTTAAGTTTCTCTCTCCCTCTCCCCCTTCCCACCTAGCTGGCACTCCCTCTCTAATAAGTAAATCTTAAACAAAAAAAGTTACCATTAGATAAAGGGTATATGAGATTTCTCTGTATTCTTAACAACTGCATGCAAATCTACAATGATCCCAAAATAAAATGTTTAATTAAAATAGTCTGGCAGGGGCAGCTGGGTGGCTCTGTCAGTTAAGTGTCTGCCTTCAGCCCAGGTCACGATCCCGGGAGTCTGCTTTTCCCTCTGCACCCTCCAGTCCTGCTTGCTCCCGTGCTCACTCTCTCTCTCTGTCTTAAAAAAAAATAAAAAGTCGGGTAATATTTTTGCTGCTTGGATATGACAGATGTCTTCAAGAGTCCTCCAGCCCACCTCACAATGACTGTTCAATGGCTCACCATCAATGGTTCCCTGTTGACTCTATCTAGAATATTCCATTTAAGGGTACTGCAATCCTAGAAATTGCCATTAGTCCCCATTCTCTGATGAGGAACCTCAAGTCAATGAGGTCCATTGACCTGCCACAGTCCACACAGGTGCAAAGCCCAGTGTTTTAAGACCCTAGAAACCATGTTCTAAACCACACTCAAGATGCACAAGATGGCAATTAAAGTAGTGTAAGAGGTGAAAAAGCAAAATAAAACACCTGAAGTGTTCAGAGAACTCAGAGTAGGTAGTTACAAGCCGAATTATAGGTCTCCACCCATTCCATCCTGCTTTGATGGTCCTGTCCAAAGACCACTTCCTCCAGGTCACCTTTCTAGAATTTCCAACCCAGTGTCCTCTTGTCCCTTTATCCCAGACTTGATAGCCTCTGGCTTCTTGTTGGTCAACCTTGAGATATGCCTATTGAAGACAATAGGCACGTATCCATGGCAGACCTCCTGTGTGGCAATGCTCGAGTTCTCCAGAAGCCCAGAGGAGCCAGGTGCCAGGCCAGGGGAGAGAGTAGAGCACAATAAAACCTCCACAGGCTGTGGGTCAAGACTGTGCGTCCCCAGAACTATAGTTTGTCATCACACAGCACTTAAGGGCAGAGGATGGGAGAATGAAGAGGGTGGCAGGGGTTAACTGTACATTTTAATCACCTGGAGGGAAGGTTAAAATTAGCACCATCTTCAGAGATCCAGAAGACAGCTCATCTGCGACAAGAGCATCCCAGTGGTTCTGATGTTCTGGATGGCAGGGGCTGGCACACAGGCTCTGTTTGTATTTCCTGTGGCTTCCACATCCATGACATTACGGCTATGCTAACAACAAGAAAGTCATGCTTTAGAGAATCATACAGAAGTATTTACAAACAAGACAGCTTATGAGGAGGGAATTCCATGCTGAGGAGTTTGGCTGGTAATTTTTTAAAAAAGATTTTATTTATTTAGAGAGGGCATGAGCCGGGGAGGAGCAGAGGAAGAGGGAGACAGAATCTCAAGCAGACAGCTTGCTGAGCCTAGAGCCCAACCGGGGGCTTGATCTCACAACCCTGAGATCATGACCTGACCCAAACCAAAAGTCAGATGCTTAACCAGTTGAGCCACCCAGGCACCCTGGTTTGTATTTTGAAGACAAAAGGGGGGGGGTCTTTTGAAGAATTTTAAGGAGAAATAGTTATAAGATCAGATCTGTAATTTTCAAAGGTTATTGATTTATTCCAGTAACGTGCTTTATAGCAAAGCAAGCCCCAAATCGCAGGTTGCATTCTGTAGTCACATCTCTGTAGTTACCTTTAATCAGAAAAGCCACTTTGCTGCTTTCATTGTCTTTCGTGAACTTGATATTTTTGAAGGGTCTGGTCAGTTACTTTATAAAACGTGTCTTGATTTGGTTTGGTCTGAGGTTTCCCCTCGATTATATTCCGATTACATGTTTTGACAAATACTCCAGAAGTAATGTGTGTCCTTCTTAGTCCATCACATCAGATGATGTCAGCAGGTCCAATTAATTGTGTTAATTTGGCTCACTTGGTTAAAGTGGAACCTGTCAGGTGTTTTCATTGGAAAGTTACTTTTTCCTCTGTAACTTACAAGTTCACTCTCTCTTAGGGAAATAGATATGCTCTTACTCCTCAAATTTTTACCCTTTAGTTTTAGTAGAAATGAATGATTTTTGGCTGGACTCTATTATTACCATGATGGTTGCCAAATGACAATTTTTTACTTTCATCATTCCTTCCATAGTTATCAGTTGGCTTTATTCTGTAAGGCAAAAATTTCCCTTTTCTTTCATTTATTTATTATACACAACATACAGACTCATATTCTTATTTTATTCGATTCATTTCTTGACTTTCAATCTTTCTGCATCATGTTTTAGGTGTTTCTCTTGTAATCAGCATATACCTAGGCCTTTTCTTCCCCCACCCGTGGCTTTCTAACCTTTATTTTTATTTATTTATTTTTTTTATTGTTACTAAAAATTTTTTTTCCAGTGTTCCAAGATTCATTCCCCATTCCCCACATCCAGTGCTCCACACTTTAGGTGTCCCCAGTACCCACCACCAGGCTCTCCCATCCCTCCACCCCCCTCCCTCCAAGTCCCTCAGTTTGTTTCTGTGTCCAAAGTCTCTGTTGTTTTGTTTCCCTCCCTAGATTACCCTAGTTCCCATTTACTTTCCTTCTCCCACTGTCCTCCAGTTTACCCCTCATGCACCGCAAGC
>PITA01006269.1:21433-101863 GCA_004023965.1 Spilogale gracilis
GCGATACTTGACTTTCTCTTCTTGGCTTATTTCACTCAGCATAATCTCTTCCAGTCCAGTCCATGTTGCTACAAAAGTTGGATATTCGTCCTTTCTGATGGAGGCATAGTATTCCATTGTATATATGTACCACATCTTCTTTATCCATTCATCTGTTGATGGGCACCTTGGCTCTTTCCACAGTTTGGCGATTGTGGCCGTTGCTGTGATGAACATTGGGGTGCATATGGCCCTTCTTTTCACTATATCCGTATCTTTGGGGTAAATGCCCAGTAGTGCAATTGCAGGGTCATAGGGTAGCTCTATCTTTAATTTTTTAAGGAATCTCCACACTGTTTTCCAAAGCGGCTGCATTCTAACCTTTAAATAGTAGGTTTCATTTATATGAATTGTGAAAAGAGTATTATGGATTTATTTCTACAAAAAAAAAGATGGATATCTACATGTAGTGTTGTAGAAAAGTGTCTGAGATGTAGTTTAATGTAAAAAACAAATTACAGGGGCACCTGGGTGGCTCAGTTGGTTGGGCGACTGCCTTCGGCTCGGGTCATGATCCCGGAGACCCAGGATCGAGTCCCACATCGGGCTCCCTGCTCAGCGGGAAGCCTGCTTCTCCCTTTCTCACTCCCCCTCCTTGTGTTCCCTCTCTGGCTGTGTTTCTCTTTGTCAAATAAATAAAATCTTTAAAAAAAACAAATTACAGGCAAGTATGCATCATATGAGCCCATCTGTTAGAGGAAAGAGTGCATGTACTCCTATTTCCATAGTCCTAAAAGTCTGGAAGGGAACACAGGAAGTAGAACAGGAACACACTGATGACGTCTAAGGAGATGGGGTGGGGGTCTACTCATAGTTTGATATTTTTTTTTGAATTTTAATATCTGTAAACAGTTTTGGGGTTTTGTTTTTGTTTCTTAATAGTGAAAAGGCCCAATATCTGCCCATTAGCAGCCCACAGCACAGGACAGAGACTGGTGATCACTTGCATTGCACATACCTGAGGCCAGTAGAGGAAGGCCTGGGCAGGGTGCTGTAAGAGCCAGCAACATGAGAAGTCAGAGGAGGCCCTCCAGAGAAGACATTTAAAGGGAAGCATCTTGACTTCATGGGAAGAATTTAGGCACTGGAATCAGGTAGGCTTGGATTGAAGTCTGCCTTTGCCTACTCATCTGCTGTATGACCTTCAGCAAAGCCTGCAAGTCCCATAGGGTTATTGGGAGGATTAGAAATTATGTGTGTCTGGCACCAAAATGGTGCCAGTGTAAACAGTTCACATATTTTTGAAGAATGAGTGGGTGTTAAGTAAGAGAAGAAGGCCTTGTTCAAAGGAATGGCAGGTGGTTTATAGGGCCCAAGCTCTAGTCTGGGGGGAGCGGAGGGCACACCGAGGACAGCTTATGGAGAGCACAGAATTCCAGGCGAAGGAGTTTGGTTGCATTCTGAAGGCAAGGAGCATCTATTGAAGGATTCTAAGTAGAAATGGTTACAAAATCAGATTTGTATTTTGGGAAGGTCATTGGCAACCAATTGAGGGGAGAAGGAGGACTAAAAGTGGAATTGGGAAGGCTAGTTCAAGTGTTGCAGTAACCCGGAGGGAGGAAGAAGAAGGCCTGGACTACAGTGCTTAGCTATGAACTAGGCAGAATCACCAAGCATAACACCCACTGGCTCTGAGAGTCAAGAAGAAGGAAGAAGTTCATTATCTTTGGTGTTAAGCACTGTTAGTATGGTGGTAAGTGCAGGTAGATAGACGAGTAGATGTGGAGAAAAGGAGTCCAATTTGGCATGCTGAGTTTAAGGGGCCGTTGGGACCCCTAAGTGGTTAGTAAGCCCCCGGGAATGCAAGGCTGGAGCTCAGAAGGCAGTCTGTGCACGAGTTAATCTCTATTTCGTTTAGCGCAAGAGAGGATGGGTGGCCAGAAAGGCAGTGATAATTTTGGATAATGATCAAGCATGGTGGGGTATGTACTTGGTGCATTACTTAGTCTTTAGTTCTAAATAAAAGGCTGATGAAAAGTTTCAGTATCAGTAATAAGACTTAAAGGAGTAGGAGAGATTTAAGGATGACACCAGGAGGTCATTGTAAAAATAACCAAATAATTCTGGATGTCAGCACAGACTTCAACTGTTTGTGCTTCCAAAGGGAGCCAGTAATAGGACAACTGTTGGAACATGTGTGGCAAGTGCTAAACTTCACCTGAAGCTGACAGTGACAGTATTTGTTCCAATTAGAGATGTAAACATATGGTTTGAAGAGTCTCTGAAAAAGGCTATTAAGTCAGACAAGAAGCCTGAGGGAAATACTTGGAAGCCCACGCTCAAAACTTCGGGTGTAGTTCACTGTCTCATCCATGTGAGAATTAGGTAAAATGATCAGAGCAACACTGAAGAAAATTCAGATTTTTGCTTCCATAACTAGTCCTACAGAACTAATAGGGAAACCCAAGGTCGTTGCTGTGGGCTGATGCAGAGGGAATTCACAGTCTGTATTTATTCTAGAGAGCATGTAAGCTGGGGGAGGAGCAGAAAGGAGAATGAAGAGGAAAGAGTCTGAAGCAGACTCCTGTTGAGTGCAGAGCCCTCGGTGGGCTCCCATCTTGCCACCCTGAGATCACCGCCTGAGCTGAAACTAAGAGTTGGAGGCTCAACCGACTGAGCCGCCCAGGCATCCCTCAGTTGATGTTTTCTTTCTCTGACTTCCCTCTTCTTTTTCTGTTTAGCTATTTCCTGTGTGTTTTTTGTTTGTTTCTTGACTATGCTTTGGGCTTAACAGACCACCAAAGGAATTTGCTTACCCCACTGTCTAGCCCCGTTCATTCCACATATGGTCCAAATGACTGCTGACCCTTGGTCTAGAAAAGTGATTTCAAGCACCCCTACCTCCCATCGAAAATAAATATATAATAGAACCTCTTCCAATCTTGCATGGAGACCAGTTTAGCAAACTGATTTAAAAATACAGAGAGCAGCTGTGTACGTACCAAAGTGGGGCAGCCTGGTCCCCATCCAGTAGGCCAGTGACAGTTGAGTATTTGAGGTATGTTTTCAAGCAGGGCACTGAGAAGGAGATCTAGGGGACAATTCCACAATATTCCTTCCAGGGGAGCTGTATTGCCCATGGTGCCAAGGGGTGCAAGATAAATATATCTCTGATCCACTGGACTTAAAAGCTTATCCAGATGGGGTGAGCCTTGAGGAGAGGGAGGAGGCACAGACTCTGGCTTTCTTGGTTGGTTGAGTTGTAGATAGAGTATGATGTGAGCAAAAGGGACACTTCAGGCCCGATTTCTTCTTTGGAGTGAGCAGCTCCAGGTTGCAGCTGGACTTCTCTCCAAGTGAGCACTGAGAGCTGTGGAGGAGAGCCCTGTGCAAACTCACCTGTGATGCTGGGGAAGAAATCTGCAAAGCACTGTATATGATTTGTCGATTATGGGGAGAAAAAAAAAAGATCCTTTTGAATACATGCGTCTTCTGATGGCTCTTTCCTAAATCATGAAGAAATAGTGTCAAAGCCTTTAGTCCCTCTTCATTGTAACCCTTTATTGACTCTCTAGAAAGGAGTACACAGTTATCTTTATGCTCCTTAATCATCTTCTTGGGACAAAGGAGGGGCCCACCAGGTGATCTCGAAGGTTTTAAAGTCATCATTGGCTGACCCTACTAGCAAAAGTGCCAGACATTTTCAGGTCACAGTGAAGCTACCTGGCCCCTTCTTTGTCCAGCCCTAGGGGAGTCCAGATCCCCCATCTAGCTGCTAGTGGTCAGGCTGTCTTGGGAAATCTAGATATTTCTACTCCCCCGGGTTTTGGCACCCAGGTGATTGACCTAGTTCTGGTGCTTTTGCAATGAGTTTTGGATGAATTCTCTTACATAGTTGACCAAATTTCTCTGACCATCAGGGTTTGACTCTCTGAAGCCAGCCTTCTGTAGTGCTTTTCTCCCTCATGCTCCGCTCCCTCCTCTGTCCGAGGATTCTATTACCTGCCTGGCCTTCCTCCACCTAGTTTCCCGCTGGGTCCCCTCCCTTGCCTCTTTCAAGCCACCTTAACTGCTATCCCCAGATAGATGTCCTGACTCCTTATAGGAGCATGAACCATGGAGTCCCTTGGAGGCCAAGCCTTGATTCTAACCATGATGGTATCACCCAGTTTATTCATACAGCTCTTGTCTTCAAGCCTGTATCACATTATTTTGACTGTCTTCAGCAACTCTACTTCGGGGATTGACGTTTTTTTCAAATGGCCAGTCATTATTCAGAGTCACGCACAATAACGAAGACTGTGATCAAACCCAACGCCATTACTTGTGTCACTAAATTACCAAGATTGACTTTCTGTGCTTAACTTGTCACCTGGGCTCCAAGAGAGATTCCACTAGGACTGTAAGCCCGAGGGCAGGTACTGCATTCGCTCCGCCCACCACCTGATGCTCAGCTTGGAAAACTGTAGGTGTTTTATCAAATACGCTGATTGAATGAGTAGGAGGACTTCCAAGAATGGCTGGAGAGGAAGCTGAAGCAATTGAACAGGAAGGTGACCTCTCAAGGTGATGGCCATCCGGGACCCCACTGGCTCAGTGCAGAAATCCTGACGTGTGTGGTTGCTCTCCTTCATTCCTTTCTGCACATGTGGAAATACACTACCGACAAGTTGCAAGCCCAGAGAGGTAGGAACAATTAAACCAGGAATGTAAACCTCGGGATCATCCCCATGTTGAAGCCATGTGTGCAGATGTTTCCCTGTGCACCGAGGCTGGGGCTGATGGCCACTGCCACGTGTCGAAGTCTTTCCATTATAAATCACTTTTCCCAGAAAATTAAAAAGAAATGTTTTCAAGTATAGCTCAGTGCTTTCGATAGATTTGTTTTTTCCTTCATGTGGTAGACTCACATCTGGACATTCGTTAGATATATTTCATCTAAAAATAGCATTTATCCAATTTACTGTCACTTGAGGAGAGAAATCTTTTTTTTTTTCCTTTGAGGCAGACTTCACTTCTTATTCTCTGCAGTCTTTTCTGGCTCACTGCCATTTAATATTTTAAAAAGGTATCAGGTTATATGTGTGAGTGTGTGTGTACAGTGAAATAATTATTTTTATAGACTGCAAAAAGATGACAACTGCGCTTTCATTCTTTTCCTTCCTTTTTTCTCAAAAGTTGTCGCTCATCTTTGTGGTCGTGTTGTTAACTCTGAACTCTGCCCTGGTATAAATGATGTCAGACGTTCCTTAGTCGTTATTTGGGGGCATGGCGCATGAATTTGGGGATGCTTATCTGTTTTCTTTCAGATGGTCTCCTTTTTATTCTCCTTGATCGTGTCCTCTCCTTACTCTGTGGTCTGGAGTTTAGAAAGAAAGGAGGAGAGAGGTGTGAGCAGTGGGGTTAAGGCACCAGGCTCGTGGAGCCCTCTGGAGCAGGCTGCACACGTTTAAGCTGGAAACTGGAATTAAATCTAAAGAAAAATCAGTACGCTGCTGCTTCGTGCGCAGGCCCTGACAGTACGTCAGTCAGAGTTGGCTCAGGAAGGGACTGTAATAAGGGGCACTTGCTAGTCAACCCTGATTTTATATTTGTCCAAGTCCTTGGTAGTTCTGGAAATATTTATCTTTGGCTACAGGACTCAGACCTTCCTTGCTCTGTGATACTTGCCCTGTCTGCCTAAAGAGAACTGGCTTTCGCCCTTTTTTTTTGAGGAACATCTCTCTCCCCAACCTTCACTTTGCCAACGGGGATCATTATATTTATATGATAGGATATGATAGAGTGAATGGGGGAATCTGAAGCAGACTCCACGCTGAGTGGGGAGCCTAATGAGGGGCTCCATCCCACAGCCATGAGATCATGACCTGAGCCAAAATCATGAGTCAGACGCTTAACCAACTGAGCCACTCAGGTGCCCCAATTGGGATCGTTATTGTCATCATTGTATCATTATCATTTTCTTTCCACCTTCCAGAGTTATTAGTTATTATTTATTAAAATGTGTCCTCCCTTGGGCGCCTGGGTGGCTCAGTTGGTTAAGCGACTGCCTTCGGCTCAGGTCATGATCCTGGAGACCCGGGATCGAGTACCACATCGGGCTCCCTGCTCTGCGGGAAGCCTGCTTCTCCCTCTCTCACTCTCCCTGCTTGTGCTCCCTCTCTGGCTGTGTTTCTCTCTGGCAAATAAATAAAATCTTAAAAAAAAAAAATGTGTCCTCCCTTGTGTGTTAAAGTGGCCCTCAGTGAGTACAGCCTGTGCTTGGCATCCCTTTCCAAAGAAGGGTTTACCTGATGTCATCCACATTCTCTGTCCTTCTCATTTGTATCCTCGCACAGAGGCATGTGAAATGTGAAATGGTGGAGAGGTGTTAGGGCTACAGCCTGACCTGCTGAATTGAGCAACACTGGCTGAGCTGAATGGCCATTCACTCTAGGCTCTTGGTCTCATCAGTACCATGTTTAAGCAAGTGTGCTGAGAGCCAACATATCTTTCCAGAGAAGCTGAAACACATCTGCTCAGAGGATTCTCTCCTGATCCATCAACCGAGGGACCTTCCAGTTCTAAGCATATTATGTCTCTACAAATGTTCACCACATCAACCCTGAGAATGGACCTGTTGAACTGTTCTCATTTTGTGAAGTAGTTTTATAGATTTTTCTTTGGGTATATCTTGGCATAAGTGAAACAACAGACTTAACATTTTAAGAGAAATTCTCATTCTACTGCAGTTATTTGCAACCTTAATTTTGCAACTATAAAAATGTAACAGATATATGAATATCATGGGCAGAATGAAATTAATTTTTACCACCCACAATAGTTTATTAGTGAAATAAAGAGTGTATTTAATGGATCTGTCCTTGGTGTGCCTAAAATTATTTCACCGGAACAAAAGGTCTTGAAAGACTAAGAAAAAGTATGATGACAATTAAGTTGCCTATCTGAACAGTATTACTGTATGAAAGGAAAACAGTCTTAAAAATAGCACATTGTCGAGTTGATAGAGTTGGAGAAATTCATAAAGGAAGCACGAAGGTGTTGCAAATGGAATGAAAACCTTAAAAAAATACCAACAGGGCACTAATTCTTGCTTGCAGGGTCCCTGATTTTCACAATCTTTCATGCTTCCATTTCATTTTGGGGGGGGCGTGACTTGCTTCAGGTAGAAGCCTAAGCAAACTATTTCCCCCCTCTAAAAGGCAACCCTTCGTTCCTCCCAAATGCACAGGAAAGCTTTGTGTTCTTCATGTTTGAAACCTACTAGTTAAGAATTTGACACTATCTATGAATAAAGGCCAACAGGACAGGGAGATGGGGGGGACTGTTTAACAGACTTTGCCTGGGCCTTTCCTATCACCCCCTACATAACGTCCCGGGATTTTAGCAGCCTCTTCTACAGACAAAGACAATGGAGCCAGGCCAGGGTCTGTGATTTGCTCCAGGCGGGGCAGCCACCCCCTGGTGCCTTCCCTCACTGGAGCTCCTAGACACCTGTGCTCACTCGTCTTCTCCATCAACGCTTTCGGGACTTTAGCACCAATACGTTTCTATAGCTATTTGTCTTTATTGCATCAAATTGAAAGAAACAAAATTCCTTCAAAATGTCCTCTAATGCAGACTTTGCCGAGAGAACATTTCAACGCGGCGTCCTTTGTGCTCCATCCTGAGCCCAGGTGAATGTGGTTCGAAGACGTTTTCCTAAAGACGCTCCTGCAAGCTGGTAAGTGGCAGCCTTCGGTTTCTTAGGTCAGAGAATGGGGACCCTGCTCAGAATGAGGAGATCTGGGATCCTCTTGGTCCCATGAGGTCCCTCTGCACCTCTTGACTCTCTGAGGCAAAAACAAGGAAAGAACCTCAGATTTCTTTTTCATGATCTGGTAACATTGTGCTAAAACAGCTGTTTTACTTTGCTGGTTTTCCAGCTGCTTGTGTTTTTATTGTCTGGACTTAATTTTTAAATGATAAATAGTCCTCTTGTGAAAGGTCAAGAGAAAGGTGGGTGTGCATTTAGTGCGTGTCCCGCTCTCTGGTTCCATTGTTCGGTGCTTCTCTCTGGGCTTGGCATTTGACGTGTGGATGGAGGGATAAAAAAAAAAAACAAAACAGCGGGGCTCCTGGATGCCTCAGTTGGTTAAGCGACTGCCTTCGGCTCGGGTCATGATCCTGGAGACCCAGGATCAAGCCCCACATCGGGCTTCCTGCTCGGCGGGAGGCCTGCTTCTCCCTCTCTCGGTCCCTCTGCTTGTGTTCCCTCTCTGGCTGTGTTTCTCTCTGTCAAATAAATTAATAAAACCTTAAAAACAAACAAACAAACCAACGGGGCTCCTGGATGGCTCAGTCATTAATCATCTGCCTTCCGCTCACGTCATGATCCTGGGGTCCCAGGATCAAATCCCACATCGGGCTCCCTGCTCAGTGGGAAGCCTGCTTCTCCCTCTCTCACTCCCCCTGCTTGTGCTCCCTCTCTAGCTGTGCTTCTCTCTATCAAATAAATAATAACATCTTTAAACAACAACAAACCAGGCCAGAGGGTCCCCCTACTCAATTTTTTGGCTGAAGGGAACAAAACAAACAACAAAAAACCAGAACTTAGAGGTGGGTTACTGATAACACAGTAAACCGTACAGCTGTCTCTGGGGAGCTCTGTAATGGGGGCTGTGTGTCGTCTCTTTTTTCCTCATGACACAGCTCCCCCAGATGTAGGGAGGGACTAACAGGGCTGGAATCAGGGTGAGGCAAGCAAGCCACCCGCACTGGCTGGACAATTTAAGGGGGCTCCAAAAACTCAGTAATCAAGATTAATATTTTACAAATCCAAATGGACGAATCCGTGATGAACAAGGTACTAACATTTTAAATAAAAAGAAGACCAGTGTTAATGATTTTTCTTTCTTCCATTGCCTCAGGCTCCAATGTGGCTCAGTACGGCATTTGAGTTACTATCCAGAGATGAAGCAGAGTAAGTGTGTGCACGTGTGCGTGTCCAAGACACACAGGCTCTCTCCAAGGACGGCTGATGGAGATGTGGGAGTGAGTGAGAGACGAATCCTAAAGTTGGAGGAAATCTTAATCCCCAAAAGGTTTATCCAGTCAATTTTACAGGTGAGGAAACAGAAATGCTTTACCTCAAACCAATCACATACATCTTGAAAAATACCAAAGCCCCGGTCTCTCGACCCCGGTCCTGTGGATACTCGCAGAGGGGTGCCTTTCAACGCAGGGGAAACTCTTCTTGGGAGAGGCAAACTCAACGAATTGGTCAAATTAGGGCTTTTTAATGGATCACAGACATAGCACTAGAATTTTTTTTTAAAGATTTATTTATTTATTTGACAGAGAGATTGAGATCACAAGTAGGCAGAGAGGCAGAGAGAGAGAGGAGGAGGAAGCAAGCTCCCTGCTGAGCAGAGAGCCCGATGCCGGCCTCGATCCCAGGACCCTGAGATCATGACCTGAGCCGAAAGCAGAGGCTTTTAACCCACTGAGCCACCCAGGTGCCCTAGAACTTTTAAAATATTGAGGTTCAGAGCACATGCGTAGTCTGTTTGGACTCTACCTCTAAGGGTTCCTGAAAAATAAAGCATGGCCTGGAGACCCAGCTCCTGCCTTTTTGGAGTGCCACTCTTTCCAGAGGGTTGAGGAATTCTTAAGGGGCAGGGTGGGATGTAGCGTCAGGCCCAGCTGATACACCTATTGTGTTGGCTAGAAGACCTGCCTGGCTTTAGCCATTGGGGCAAATACTTCCTTCCTTTGTACCCCTCCCTTGTTCTTTGGCTCTGGTCCCTGGCGAGACTCTGGTGTGGCTTTTCCTTACATCGCAGTGGTTTGAGCTGAGATTTGAATTTTGTGCTTTGGTTCTGATTCAGCCACAGGAAGCCTTCTTGCTGGAGTTTGACAGTAGGGTTTGGGGCCAAAACACCAGCTGCAGTAAGTGTCCCTTTGCCCTCTGGGAGTCTAGATTCCCTTGTGAACCTGCGGGAAGAAGTGTAGGTCATGGAGGAAGGACTGTCTGCATGTGGCAGGTCCCTGGTCCAACTCTTAACAGTCCAGTGTTTCTCATTCTACAGATATGACAAAATATAGAGTGTAGTCTAGGTATGGGGTGACGGTGAAAATCTTTGTTCCTCATTGCTCCTTCCCTATCTGAATCTAGGGGGACAGAGCCTAACTTGGGCTCCGAACACAGCAAGAATTCTGAAAAAGGCAAAGGACAGCTGCAGCCTGCAGCCCTCAGGGGTTCTGATGATGCTGTCGGTCCCATGGATGCTGGAGGGCTGGTCTGAGAGGATCTGGTTGACTTGTATCAGGTTCCTCGGGACTCTGCTGTTCTTAGCGCTGAAGTCAGGAAACTGGGACAACAGGCCAGCAGCCCCTAGGCCACCAGTGATCTCCACTTAGCATGGAGGTAGAGCATTTGACTTTTTCTTAAGAATAGGAGGAAAGCCCTAGTGTGTGGAGTAAAGGGGCAGATGAACTTGCTTTTCAAGTTTGGGGAGAGGAGCTCTAGTAAAACCTGTCCTTCAGCCTCTGATAAGAATCAGATGCTTTTGGCCAGGGTCCCTGCTGAAGGCTGCCCTTCCAAAGCAAGAGTTTACTACTACCCCCATTGTGCTTGGGCCGCAGGCCAGGGGTGTCTGGGGAAGATCCTTGGGTAATAGGCGAGCACTAAAGCTGGTAGCAGGCAGACTAGAAAGTCCTGGGCATCTGATTCCTTCCCCCATGAGAATCAGGGGAGAGGGAATGAAGGCGGGAACTCCTGCACCCACCCTTCAGGGACAGGGTTTCCAGGGAGATACTTCATGGTTGGCTTTGTGAGACACTCTGCCTTCACAATCAGTAACCCAAACTTGTCCTCGGTACTCAGGCTCCTGCAAGCACAGGCCGATGGAGACGTGGGAGTCAGCCCATGCGTGGTATAGAG
Source organism: Spilogale gracilis (assembly GCA_004023965.1). NCBI lineage: Eukaryota > Metazoa > Chordata > Mammalia > Carnivora > Mephitidae > Spilogale > Spilogale gracilis. The sequence goes on from PITA01006269.1 coordinate 32,337, forward strand.
CAACACTCACCTGGATGCTGGGAGGCAGCTGTGGACAGGAAGGCAAGAGAGCATGAGGGTTGGCAAAGCCTTCATTGTGCTCTCTCCCACTCCAGTGTGCACCACACGTACTCCAGTCTGAGCAAAGCATGAAGAACTCTTAGGAGAGAAATCAGGAATGAGAAGTCCCAAAAAGAGCCGGATATGTGAGCCCCAAAAGTGAGTAGCAAAAGGGCTCCAGTTATCCTGCAGCTCAGACCAATGTTCACGGTGCTCAGGGTCTCCCAGTGGACTCAGCCTGTCTTAAAGGCCCACTGACCCTCCAGTCATAACCCGTATTAGGAGAGGAACCAACGCTGTAGAGGTCAGTGGGGTGGGGCGGGGAGACCATGTGCAGTGGGAGATCTGCCGAGACTGGCTATGGAATGAGGATGAAGAGGGGTGGGCTTCAGACAGAGACTGGGGGTGGGTATGAGGGATGGAGGGGTGGTCCAAGGCTCCAGTCAGGGAGCTGGGTGTGGGGCTTAAAGAGGAGGCTGCACTGAAGCTTATGATGGTCTTTATTGCCTCCTAGTTACTGGTATATACCTCTGATTGTGTTTAATTCTCTTTCCACGTAGCCCTTCCACTTTCAAATTATAAGACCCCTAAAGACAGTGCTATGTCTTGCGCATCTCTGTACCCACATCAGTGTTTACCACAGTACCTTTAACATCACAAGTAGCCAGGAAAAATTTCTGGTAAAAATGGAAGCAGAATCCAAGCATGGATTTATTGAAGTTTCGGGCATATGTTTTGGGACAAAGAAGGGCCACCATACATGTGGAAATAAACCTAGTGAAGCAAAATGTAGTCCCTGTCAGTTGTAGCGAGCATCCGAGGAGCCCCAGTGACAAGTACGGATCATTTCTAGCACATGCATAAACCGAATTACACAAGCTTTTGGGTGTAAAAAGTACATGCGGAGCACCTGGCTGGTTCAGCTGGAAAAGCACGTGACTCCTGAATCTCAGGGTCATGAGTTTGAGCCCCATGTTGGGGGTAGAGATTACTGAAATAACAACTTAAAAAGGTACACGGACTTCATCAAGATCATGCTCATCATTTCAATTAATGTAAACTTAACACTTTAAAAATGCCCATAAAATTAGAATAGGGATCTGAATGACCCAATTCCACGTAAATCAGAATGACCAATTTGGTAACTTGGAAGGGCTTTGTGTTTGCAACCCTTTGCAGTCTGCAGGCCAGTTCCTCACTAGGGACAGCCCACCTTCAGCGCCAGTTGGTGGCTGACTGCTGGCCGAAGCATCTGGAGAGGCCGTTCCTTCACTTCTCCGTTTTTGCAGTCTCTTTCTCTTTGGTTCCTGTACTTCTTTCCCCACCTTGCTTTCCTTGCTGCCTTCCTGCCTTCTGGAGACTAACTGCCTGCATGCCTTCTCCCTTGTAGGGGCACCTGCGTGCCCTTCGTCTGCCCCCCTGCCCCCCGCAACAACCGCTGCCTGTTCCCACTCTTCCTGAGGCCTAATCGCTCAGCTCTCCCTGGGCTCCATAAGCTCTCACAACCATCACCCTCTTCTAGGAGTTTGTCTAAGTAGATTTCTGTTCTTGCAAGCAAGAGCTCCTCAGCCCCCTTCCTCCGGTGTAGGCAGAATGCTGGTCACACTGTGCGGAACTGCCCAGTCCCCTTGGGGTCACCCAGGACGCAAGAGGGACACCACCCAACCTGCTAGAAGGGTCAGAGTATTTGTGAAGGGGTGGACTGCTGAATTTTCTTTTCACTGAAATGTTTTAGATCTTGCGGACAAGGCTCTTGGGCTACACCTTGCTAAGACCATCAAATGGATCTTGTGCAGAACAAGGAGGACTCGGGCCGATGTTGCCGCTGAGCCCTGGCCCGCGGTAGGCCTAGCTGCGCAGAGGTGCTCAGGGATTTCGGCTAGCCGGTTTTTGTTTTTGTTTGTTTGTTTGTTTTTAAGAATGACATGTTTAAAATTGGGAAATAAAGTGGACTTTCTCTCTGTAAAAGGAAGGGCTGTATCCTATCTCGAGAAGGGAATTGTGGCAGGAAAACAGAAGCTTTATAGGGAATTACTGGTATTATCAAAGGCTTTTCAAAATAGACTTGAAATGAATAGTTGTGTGCTGGTTTTATTACTGCTTTGTGGGTTTACATTTTGTTTTCATATGCCCCCCCCTGCCATGAGATGGTTGCTAGGGCATGACAGCAAATAACCTTTATTGTGTTAAATTCGGGACTGAATACAATTATCTTATAATTTGGGTTCATAGTGCCATTTTTGACAAGTTATATTACGAGCTGTTTGAGGAAAATTGAGCCCACATGCCGTAATCTGCTTCCTATTCAGTAACTCTCCAAGTTATGGTGTCCCTGTTCTCCCCTCCACCCTTCCTCGGCACAGGGGCAGCCTCGGGACCAGATGCTGCTGGAGGCAAACCAGATGATTGTGTGCAGCCCCACCGAGCTCCAGCACTGTGTTTTCTCCAAAGACCCTTGTCCCCAGTCAGCATGTTTTTCTGGATGGACTCCACAGACCTGAGTCTCATAACACTCGGTTATGGCTACAAGCATGCTGCATTTTTCCAGAAGAAAGCTGTGAGCAAACAAATCTTGCAAATCATGGTCACATTCCTAGGAACCTCCAGGACCATTTCAGAGAGGCTTCATCTCCACTTCTGACTGGTCTGTAATCGGCAATACTTCTGATTGCAGCGTATCTGTAAAGGTAGGTCACGAGCTGTAAAGAAGCTCTTATGTGCATGGTGGGAGCACACACTTACAGAAATCCTTCTTCCAAAACAGTCATTTTTCTCTGTTCCTTCCTATGGCCCTATGGGGTTCCCGTAGCAGCAGGCCTTGACATAAGGGTTTCCATGCAAGTGGCTTACTGGGGAGGTAAGACAGGGAAGGGGGAAGGAAGTCAATTCAAGCAAGGGTATGGAGGGCACAAGGGCGGGCGGTTGGTGCTCAGTTGGGCAGGGACCCTCTGGGAGGCAGTGGAGAAGGCCCATCTCAGCTTCATACCACCTGAAGGTGCACTTTTTATCAATGGGCTCCCATGGTCATTAGGCAAGGGCTGCACTCAGGGAAGGAAGTGTTAACTTTCCAGCCCTTCTACCCCCTACAGGGGCAGGGGCTACCAAAATCCAAGAAAGTTCTAGGATAGTAAGTGTTGGCATCTGGAAGCCAAGTCCGATGTAAATGGCTGAAATGTAAAGAGCTCTGGGCGGGACCCCAACATACCCCAACTCCTGCTATGCTTAGCTTTTTGGAGCACCTGTGAGAAGGTGGGGGGCTCTTTGTAGCCGGAGTGTCCCTAAAACGAGCATTCCTTACTGGTGTCTTCTACATGAATTATCTGCCAATCAAAAAAGATATATGGGGTGTTGGCTGGCTCAGTTGGTAGAGCACTGGACTCTTGATGTTGGGGTCATGAGTTCAAGCCCCATCCTGGGTCGTAGAGTTTGTGTGTGTGTGTGTGTGTGTGTGTGTGCACGCGCGCGTGCATATGCGTGTTTTAAGGTTTTTAGAGATTCATTGTTAGGAAAGTAAAGTATATCCCTCAAAATATCTTCTTTATGCAGAAATACTAAGAAATTAATCCACTGGCTGTGGTCACTGGTTATATCTCAACCCTTTTCAAAATGTTCCCATCCATCCTTTTCAGTGGGTGGAAGATCGAGAAACGACTATATACAGCCTCGATTCTCAAGATGATCTTTGATCCACCATCAGTGGATTTCCAGGAATAGCATATGCTTACCCGTTAGATGCTTTTCAAAAGTGCTCACCTATCCCTGAGTCCCTTGTGGACCCTGGTGTGAGAGGCAGACCAGCTCCAACTTGCCCAGGCGGGCAGGGGCCAGAGGTATGTGTGACACTGTCCTTTATTTAGGTACCAGCTCTGAACACTAAGAACCAAAAAGTATGATTAAATGCAGGCATTCTAATTCCCCTGACATTCTCTTGGCGACCCTGAAATCTCTGTTCATCCCTAATATCAGTCTGGCAGGTGCCCCAGTTGGCTTCTTGTTGTTTTGAGAGTTGGTGAGTCTAAGTTCCTCACCTAGCATGAGAGAGAGAACTTGGTGGGGAGGAGCATTAAGCTCCAGGAGTTAAGTACCACACACAGATGCCCCAGTTGAGCTGAACTTCCCTCGAGAGGCATACTGAGGGACCGGCATCTTGGCCAAATGGAATTCAAGTTCAAGAATTCAAGTTCACTGCTCTATCAAGTCTGCCTAAGTGGCAACCTGTTTCTGTATCAGATCTCTTGGCCATTTCCACTTGGACTCCTGGTTCTAGTCCCTGCTATGTAGTTTGTGAGATTTCAGAGCTGGAGAAAGACATTAAAGATCATTTAGACAATCTGTCTGTTCAACTGATCGGATGCTGCACTCCAGTGTGGTTAAGTAACTTGCCCCAAATCCAACAGCTAGTGCAGAGGGGGCCGAAGGGGGAAGAGCCCGTCTTCTCCCTCTTTGCTGTGAAGCTAATAAGGCAGAATTTCTCAGTGGATTCAGTAGAGGTAAATGTTTGGTTCCACAAAGTTTCCTCAAGACAGTGCAAGGCAGGGTGGGAGATTTGAAGAACCAGACCTAGCATCCTCGTGGCTCTTAGTAATGCAGGTGTAGAGAAATAAATACACAGTGTAGCAGAAGAGTTTTAATATGTGGGTCCCTGTGATCAAATGAGGTGCTCACCTTGCACCCCATGTTTGATGAGGCTACTGTCAATGGCAAGGAATCCAGCCTCCCGATTCCGAGCTGGGACACGGGGCTCCAGCGGCCTGGCAGCAGACACAAGAGAGGACATGTGTGTGTAGTTAAGCAAGTAGCCTCCCTATCCCTCATCTACCTTTGACCAAGATGACTGAGGTCAGCTGTGGGCCAGCACTCACCTGCAGCCACTTCCTGACTCTGCAGCCTTGGGCAGGTACTTGATCCATTCCTAAAATCCTATAGATCATCTTCATGCCAGCCACCACTGTAGATGTGAAGGGAGGTAATGCATGGCAAATTCTCAGCCCTTGAAATATTATTGTCAGTGTTCTTCCCCCCGGTTGCTACCTCTGCCCCACAGTACCTCCCCATTTCTCCACCTCTTCTGCACAACTTCCCACCCTTCCCTTCTCCCCCTGCTCTCCTGCACCATCTGTTCAAGCTCTTGGCTTCCTAGCTCTCTTTCCCTCTTATTTCTACTTCCCTCTCTCTGATCTTCCAGTCCATTCTCCAGCCTGCTTTCTTATAAATTATGTCTTTCATTTCAATTCCCTTCTCCCACCCATTCCCTGTCCCCACTCCACCAGGTTCTCTTGCCCTTCTGTTACTCTCCTCCTATTTGCCTACAGTCTACTCCCTTTAGCTCCCTCTAGCTTCACCCTTGCTCTGCCCTCTCCCATGTTCCAGGAGCCTGATCTCCACCCTCAGTCTCTCCCACTCACAGTTTGGATCCAGGAAGCATACTTGATTATTGTGGTAGACAGCCTCTGCGATGGCCTCCAATGGTCTCTTCCTTGGATCCACACTGTCGTGGAGTCCCCTCCCTTTCAGTTATGTGCTGGACCTAGTAACTGGATTCTCATGACTAGGATAAAACTGATGGGATGAAACTTCTCAGCTTAGGTTAAGAAAGACCGCTGCTTCCATCTTCGGTGCTCTTTGGCTTTGAGGAAGCTGGCCGCTAAGCTCTGAACCACCCTATTGGGAGGCACACGTACCAAGGAGCTGAAGCCTCCAGCCAGTGAGGTCTGCCCATGGCCCACCCCATTCGAGCCCCAAGATCACTGCAGCCTGTCTGCCATCTTGATGCAGACTGTGAAAGATCCCCGAAATCTGAGGCACCTAACGAAGAGTTTCTGGATTCCAACCCACAGAAACTGTAAGGCGATAAATGTTGGTGGTTTAAAGCTGCTCGATTTTAGGGTAACTTGTGAGGCTGCAACATTAAAGATGCTGAGCTGTCCTTCACAGATCACCCTTCAGCCAGGTTTGTCTCCTGTGACCTTGAGCAAATCACTGCTGTAGTTTGGGTCCATCTCCTCCCCTAAGAGACTTGGGGGTTACCGGCCCAAGTTTCTCGTCCGCGAGGATGTGATCGAAGATGTTAACAGACCCCGGGGCTCTCCTGCGGCGGGTACAAAGCCCACTTCCACCTGCATGCTTTGTATTTCAAGCTCCACATCTTTATATGTGCCTCACATTTTTCACTCCTATTATTCGAAGTCTGTTTCTAATTTCTGACAGAATTGCAGTGGCCTATTGTGGGCTGCACTCTGCATGACATGCCAATTTCACTCTGGAGTCACGGCTATTGTCTTTTGCCCTGCTAATCTCTCTTGTTTTGCAAAATTCCAATAGAACGCGTGAACACAGAGAGTTACCCTTGTGCCCCATCTTGGCATTGTGTGGCCCTCAACCAGGGGTGGATGATAGACAGCCCGTCTGCCACCCGAGGCATCTTTTCGTGCTTAAAAATTTGCTTTCCAGATTGCAGACTTCCAACTTGAGCAAAGACTGGGGCGTACTAAATAAAAGCAGAGCTGAAATTGGACAGAATGTCTCAGCCCCTTCAATTCAGACCTCGCTTGCAGGGGGAAGCATGGGGAATCGGAAGGGGCTCGGACGTGCCTGCACGGAGAACTCAGGGGAAGAAGGCTTCCATACCTTTCTCCTACCCTTGGAGCCTGAAGCAGGGGCAGCATTTTTTCTGAAGCAGGGCCTGTAACCCAGGACCCATCACTTATGTATGGTGTCCATGGCAACCAGGAGATGGTATGGGATCCCTTCTCACTGGGGAATTCCTTTTATGGCTCATTTCCGAAACCAGCATGGCCAGTACGGGAGTAGGCAGTTTCCCGGTTGCTTAGCAACCAGCTCCAATGCTCTAGTCACTAGGAAAAGCAGACAAGTTTTTTTCTTTTTTTTTTAAAGTACTTGTCGTCAGAATCATATGTTACATTCTCTCTACTTTGTCTCTTTAGAATGAAATAATTGGTGTGGAATAAGGATGCAGGAAAGGGCGACTACTCCCCATCATTAATGCCTCCACTGCTCCTGGAGGGTTGTGGCAGGGAGGGAAAGGGAGGAAAATGTTAGCATGGTTTCGGCTGGTAATTAAGCAACGCGAGCCATCTGTACGTTGAAAGCTCTACATTTTTCACGTCTCATGGGGGCATCGAGTAAGAACAGGGCCAGCAATCTGTGCCGCGTTCCCTCCCTCAAACCAGCGAAGCCCGGCCCCACCCACAGGTGTCACTGGGCCACTTCTCCTTGGCTTACGGTGGGGGGAAGCCCCAAGGGAAGGGTTGTTGAGTTTTTGGCAAAAAGGTAAGGAGACCATCTAGCTCCCTTGACTTACGGTGGTTGTTTCCAACAAGGGGTGATACCCAACAACATTGGGTAAGGTCTGCAGCCATTTTTGGTGGCCACAAGTGCTGGGGGAGGGGAGGTTACTGAGATGTAGGAGATGATACTGCTGTCTCATGGGCCAGAGACCAGGGATGTTGCCCCACATCCTAAAATGCAAAGGACAGCCCCCCCAAAACAAAGAAGTATCCTGCCCACATATCCACATGCTGAGGCTGAAAAACCCCGAGTTTGAGCAATCAGAATATCCATCTGTCTTGTTAAAAACCAGCACAGAACTAAGAAAAATGTGGACAAGGTAGAGGGTAGGACTGATCATAGTCTGTTCGACACAATTCCAACCTGAATTTCTGTATGGCCCAGAACTCCACCCCATCAGCAGTGGACTCAGCCACAGTGTGAAAGAGCGAGTCCTCGGGGGTTGGTGGTAATGGAGATGAGCTCTGAGGCTATAAGAGAACAGAGAGGGAATGGTCTCTCCTTCCAGGGAGGCAGGTTTGGTGCTGGAAAGATTTAGTTTCACAGATGGGGTCTATTGCCTATGTACCATGGGCTCCTAGGCATGTTACATGATCAGAGACCTAGTCTCCTGTGTCCAAAAGGACCAAAATGGAAATTCAAATGGGTGCTGGGAGAAGGACATGTCAGAACACTCAAAATGCCTGACCCCTATTAGGCCCTCCCCTGCCCCTTCTTTTCTCGGCCCCAGGACCCTGACTGTTGCTCGGTCTCCAGCTGGGCACTTTGAACTGTAGAGGTATAGGAACAAATGTGCCAGTCCTAGAATGCCTAAGGTCATTTTTCTCCAGTAGTGAGTGAAGAACAAAACCACCATTTTTGGAATTTGGGGTGGTGGTCTTAGACTAAATTTAAGCATGAAATATGGAAAACCATACATGTGAGAGAGAGTCAGTATTGCCATTAGCAATATGCTTGGGCTTCTAAGTCCCAGCCTCTCTAGTTACTGGGTGTGTGACTGTAAGTAGTTGCTGAACCTGAGTGGTTTCTGTGAAATGGGGTAATTATTATCTATTGCGGTATTATTTTAAGGATTAAAGATAAGGTATCGACTAGCGCCTTGCATGATGTCTAACAGTGAGTAGGCACCAGAGCAGAGGACAGTACTTTCAAAAAGTAGAATTGGCAGGTGTGGTCCAGCCACAGATGCTGAGGGTGAGGATAAGGGCTGTATTTAGGAAACATACGTGGCCTTCCTATTATCTACGACAGTAGGATTCCCCTCAGGAACCTAGGACAGCTGCAGTGGCCACAAAGTGATGTAAGCAGCTTTGAGGCCAATTCTGTTTTCAGCCTGTGCTACCTCAGGGAGGAGGAGGGGGGTAATGAGTTCCATACATTTAGTAAGCTTTCTTACTTCCTCGAGACTATCTCAGAATACTTCCTAGTTTGAATAAGTGGGTTCTGGTTTATGCTCACTTTCTCTGTGCCTTTCAGAATTTTCTAGACTGGAGCATATCCTCCGTCAGCCTCCAACCTGGCTTTCTAAGGAAGCCCCTCCAGCCCCCGATCACTTAAAATGCCTTGTGAACTCTGTTATTCCTTTCTTGAAATGCATCAACCAGAACTGCACATTCTTTTCAAAGGTAAGGTAATATTGCCCTTTGTATTTTTGTTCATCATTCTTCCTCACAGGTTCCAAAAATTGCTAGGCCTTTCGGGACAGAGTCTTGGCTGCACACTGTTACCAGGAATCCCAAGGCCTTTTCTGAGGTCACAACAGTTGGTTTATAGATGTATATCTATATATAGATGTATTTTCCCTGCTGGTCCTGCTCTAGGTCCAGCCGAGTTTTGGCCACTCACCCGGCTTCATCTAATCTCACTCCAGTTGGCTTCTTATTAAATACCTAATACAGCCCGGCGATCTCTAAACATCTAGAGATTTCACTTCCCCTCCTCAATTGTTGTGTGATCCTACCCGATTTTGCCCAATCAACAGAAGCTTCTCGGAGTGCAGCTCTAAACATGTCAGTGCTGTGATTTCCGCACCCCCCCACTCCACCTGGGATAATTAAATGATGTTAAATTTAGAGGCTGCTTGTTCATCCCTCCCAAGCAGAATTATGGAATCTCACCTGGAAACTACCATAACTTGGAAAAGTGGCAGAAGGGTGTTTATTGGGCATGCATGAGCCCAGTCCCCCAGAATGGGGCACACAGGTGTCTCATGGGAGCCAGGCACCCCAGAGCAGTGGTGAGTGGCTAAAGATGGGACATCTCGAAGCTTACCAGAAGGACCAGAAGTACTCCAAGTATGTAGAGGTCAGGGCAGCAGTGAAGAATGTGTACAGGCAGGCGGGGGGAGGGGTCAAGGGGCATCGGGCAGCTGAGGAAAGGGCAGGCAGCATGTCTCGGACCCAGGATGACAGATGGGAGATTCAAAACAGGGCACCATCCAGAGCCCTGAAACAAGGCAAAATTTTATCAGGGCTGGAACAACAGAGCTCCAGGAGCAAGAGCAACAGGGCCTGGCTAAAGTGGGGGGCAAAGGGGCAGCAGCTGAAGGCAGATTCTTATAACAGTAAAGCAGCAGGGGAACCTGGGAGGGAGGAGGGTGATGCTGCTTTGGGGGCAAATTTTCTCCTTATTCCTGCAACAGTAGGGGTTTCTAAAAGATCAGTCAGCTGGTCAGTTGGCAGGAAACGTTGAAACTGTTCTCTGGGCATCACACCACTATATGGCCATTACTTCCATGGAGTTCCTGTGGAATGAAAGACAGGTCTCTGCTCGCTAAGTTTGGGGTTTTTGCACAGTACAAGTCTCTCCTGGAAATTCATAGTGTACATTAGTGTTTTAAAAGCTCTAAAAAGTCCTGCATAGAAACTGGTTTGTTTTTAATTCAGTGTTTCTCCAACACAGTTCATAGCAGGATCCTTTAGTTACGTAAAAAAGTATGAATATCCTGTGGACACACCTCGAGAGACATTGTTCTAGAACATTCCTAATCTAGTATTCCCAGGCCTTTTACAGCTGGGGCCTGCCCCTGTTTCCCAACTTGACCTTCCTTTATTTTCCTACATTCCAGCTCCACTGAACTCTTCCCTTGTACATGCTTCCTTCTTCATTATGGCAGGTGATTCATCATCTGTCCAAAAATGGAAAAAAAAGCTAAGCCTCCCTCACCTCACCCCTGCCCCCCATTTCTATATATTCTTTAAGGCCTACCTCAGAAAGGACACTTGATCCATCTCTGGCCCACCCTCCCTGTTACTATAAATAATCCCTTCTCTCTTCTGATCCCTTGATGTCATACTATATATTCCATTTAGAACATCTAGCACTTTTAAATTTCTATAGGGCCATGCATATATTTCTTTTTAGAAGACAGAATCCACATCTGATTCTTTTTCACATATCCACCGCAGAATACAGCACATTTGTAGGCCTGTTAAGGGGTGCAGAAATGATCCTATGACCCTTAAGGCTGAAATAAATTTCTCAACACTCAGGCCAGAGTTGGCCAAAACTCTGGCCTATCTGCAGCCATCCCCCAGTCATTGCGATGCAGAGACCCATCAGTCACCATGTGATTTCCCCTGGGGCCCATACAGTCCCCCAGAATGCTTCTCAACACAATGCTTTCAACAGTCATAATCAATGGATTCGGGCTGGCATGACAGAGAAAATCTAATTGTCATCCCTGATTTGGACTTTTCCGTGAAGTGAAAGGGAATTTAGCAAGCCAAATACGGGAATTTTAATACTTCAGATCAGGAAGTGTCCGTAACAGAAAAGAGCAATTAGCCAAACTATTCATTATACTTTCATGTTCATGTCTAGTCTCACAGCTAATTATTTGTATAATTAACATGTTACCAAATGCAAATAATTGATGAGCCTGATTTCTTGGAATGAAATACAAGTCTTGTGAAATGTAAATAGCTATGAATTATCAACAGCTTTCCTTTACTTCGGCTTTCTAATAGGGCAACGCCTGTAAATTAAAGAAACAATGTAAGTATAATTCTCATTTATGTTAAAAAAAATGGCTAAATGAAAACAATACGATGTGTTTAAATGCACAGAAAAAACAGAGGCTTTAATTCTCTACCACTTTCCAGCTCGGTGACCCAGGCAAGTTACTTAACCTCCAATTACTCGTGTTTCTTGTAAGCCTTCGTTTCTTCAGTTAGACAAGGGTTCTAGGGAGCCCGTAGTTCACAGGGCTGTTGTGATAATTAAGTGAGCTAACTCATTGGTAAAGCGCACACAGTAAATATGAGCCATTGTTTTCACTTTTTCACTATTACACTAAAAAAAAAAAAAAGCAATTTAACAGTAAGTGCCTAAGAAACATCAGAGGGAAAGGGACACAGGTGTCTCCGCTGTCACACAATCTATTTGCTCCCGAGAAGCTCTCACGGTCTACAGCATGGGCTGGTAGGGACAAAACCACGGCACTCGCAAAAACTTTGTCAAAACCAACAAAAATGGGAGCTCCTGGGTGGCTCAGTCCATTAGCGTCTGCCTTTCAGCTCAGATCACGATCTCTGGTCCTGGGATGGAGGCTTGCGTTGAGCTCCCTGCTCTGCCTGCTTCTCCCCCCACCCACTCAGCTGGTCCCCCCTGCTTGTGCTCAAGCTCACTCGCTCTCAAATAAAATCTTTAGAAAGTAAAAACAAACAGAATGTGAGTCCCGCTAAACCTCAGTGGGCACAATGTCTACGCAGGGCATCCTGGCCTTGAACTGTGGGATCCTCGAGGTGTGTTTAAAATAAATTCTGCAGGACATTAGTTCCCCCCCTCTTTTTTTTTTTTTTAAGATTTTATTTATGTATTTGAGGGAGAGAGAGAGAGCACTAGAAGGGGAGGGTCAGAGGGAGAAGGAGACTCCCTGCTGAGCAGGGAGCCCAATGAGGGACTGAATCCCCAGACTCCAGGATCATGACCTGAGCCAAAGTCAAGTCACTTAACTGACTGAGCCACCCAGGCGCCCCAAGGACATTGGTTCCTAATAGGGACCAGCTGCATCGCAATTCAACACTGGATTTAAGGAGTGGTATTCAGTAATCTCTCCTGGTCTAAAGGTAAATGTCTGCACAGCTTCATCTGCATCCAGATGCTCATCCAGAATGCTTGCCAGGACTACATGGGGATTCTAAAGTCCCTACATCAATCCCTTTCTGCAGGTAAAGAGGACAGTCTATGTATTCTCAGCTTTTCCTAAAGGCCTTCATAGAATGCAAAGTTTCCTCTTGTTAAAGAGGCAGTTACTGTGAGATGATTTACCTCTGATTGCTTCAAACTTGAAGATGTTAGAAAAAAGTTACACAGGAACTAACATGACTTCATGTCATACCAATTCCCTATTAACCTATGGCATGTAAGCTCACTCGCATTTAAGGGACACATGTTGTAGCAAAACAGTGTATACTGAGTATCTCCTATCACTCGCTGTGGCAGGAGCTAAATATAAACTATGTGATTCACTCTGCACGTTAACCTAACGTGGTAGGTGTCCTTCTCTCTCAGACCCAGGGACATTAACTTGCCTGAGATCACAAGTTTTTAAGTAGCAAAGCTAGGATTCCTAGCTGGAGTCCAAATGACACCAGAACTCATGCTCTTTGAGGCCACACTACCCCCTTAAGAGTGGAAGGAGGCAGGAAGGAAAATAGTCCCCCCACCCTGCTGACTGGTGATGGGACCCTATTCCTAACCACAAGTCACTAACATTTAATCTTTTTTTAAAAGATTTATTCATGTGAGAGCAAGTAGCAGGGAGGGGCAGAGGGAGAGGGAGCAGACTCCCTGCTGCGTGCAGAGCGCCATGTGGGGCTCAATTCCAACGCTCTGAGCTCTTGACCCAAGCCAAAATCAAGAGTCAGATACCCAAATGCCTGAGCCACCTAGGAGCCCCTAATCTCATTCTTACTTTTTTTGTTGTTTTTTGTTCTTTAAAAGATGATTTATTTGAGAGAGTGCAAGAGAGCACAAGCAGGGGAAGTGGGAGAGAGGGAAGCAGACTCCCAGCTGAGCAGGGAGCCCCACACAAAGCTTGATCCAAGGACCCCAGGACCACAACCTAAGCCGAATGCAGACACTTGACTGAGCCACCCGTGTCCCCTTAATCTCATTTTTAAAAAAGATTTTATTTTTAAATAATCTCTATACCCACTGTGGGGCTCAAACTTAAAACCCTGAGATCAAGAGTCAAATGCTCCACCGACTGAGCCAGCGAGGCGCCCACATTTAATCTCATTTAATCCTCATAACAACCTTGCTACTTAGGGATTCATTCCACCACTTTACAAATGAGGAAAGTGAAGCTCAGGGGAGTTAGAACTGACTGGTAGTGGAGCCAGGATTCAGAACTACACCAGCTGTTTCCTAAACTGGGGTGTTTCTCCCTTCTTTCTATTTATGTTTATGTCTTCTTATTTAAAGACACCATTTCCTGAACATCTTGGTGAGTCTGCTGGTTTTCAAAAGGCTACGTGAGTTGGACATCCCCATTCCCCATTCCCCATTTTCTCACGTGGCAAATTTCACTGTGTAAGTGCATTTACTCACACAACTGGCTTATTCTCATGATAAGCTCATGTGGAGCTTATCAAACATGTTTCATACTAAAGCCATAAAGTCACAGCCTCTCTTTTTTTCAGTTTCTGAATATTTTCTCTTTGCTATTTAAGTTTATCTTTTAAACATCCTAGAAAAGAATTCATAACTAGAAAAATATTACCTACTTAGGATCCAAAAGAAGGAGTTTATCAGGTGGAATATAATTTATTGATTCTATTAGTGTATTTCCCCCCTTTAGTTCACTTTTAAAATGACAGTGCATTTGAATTTTACCAAGTCACAAAATTTCTTTGCCATAATGCCGCTCATGTAGAAAAATGTTATCTACTGATCAGATGACTAAGCAAAATTAGAAAAATGATGTGTGAGTAAAGAGTTTAAAGAACTAAAAACCATCAAAAAATGCCCAAATGGAAATTCTAGAGCTGAAAAAATACAGTGACTATACTGAAGAAGTCAACAGAGATCTTTAAAAGAAGACTCAACAATGCAAAAGAATAAGTGACCTGGAACACAGAAAATTGGATATTATCCAGTCAGAGGAGCAAAAAGAAAGTGAAAAAGAATGAAGAAAACCTACAGGAATTATGGGACACAAAAGAAGTAATGTGAACATTATGGGAATGCCAGGAAGAGAAAAGAAATTGTAAAGCAATAATGGCTGAAAACTTCCCAAATCTGGAGAGAGAAATGGACATCAAGCTTCATGATGCCCTAAGGACCAAAAGTAGATTGAGCCTCAGTACCAATATCCATTAAATTGTCAAGAGTCAAAGACAGAGAAAGAATTTTGAAAGCAGCAAGAGAAAATAAGTCATATGCAAGTGTACCCTCTTAAGTCTTTTGGCAGATATCTCAACAGAAACATTTTAGGCCAGAGGAGAATGGGATGACATGTTCAAAATATGGAAAGGAAAAAAACCCTGCCGACCAAGGATTCTATAACCAGCAACAATATCCTTTGGAAATGAAGGAGAGAGAAAGACTTTCTTGGAAAAACAAAAGCTGAGGGAGTTCATAATCACTAGAATAGCCTTACAAAAAATGCTAAGGGAGTTCTTTGAGTGGAAATAAAAGGATGCTAATTAACATTATAAAAACATAGGTAGTTTAAACTCACTAGAAATGGTAAATATATATATAGTCAAAGTTAGATTCTATAATATAATAGCGATTAGCTTGAAACTCTGGTTTAAAAGTTAAACAAATGTACTAAAAATGACCATAACTATAATAATCTGTTATTGGTTACATAATATAAAAAATATGTGAGTTGTAACATCAACAAACTATAACGTGAGGAGAAATATAAGTAAAGATTAGGCATGCTATTGAAATTATCACTTTTAAAAAGGGTGTTATAATTTCAAGATATTTTATGTAAGCCTCATGGTAACAAGAGAAAAGCCTACAGTAATTATACAAAAGAATATGATGAAAGGTCAGAACTTACTGATACCAAAGGCATCAAAACATACAAAAGAGACAATGTGTGTGAAACAAGAAACAATAAATCTATAAAGCCAGAAAACAACAAATGGGTAAGTCCTGACCTATCAGTAATTACTTTAAATGTATATAGATTAAATTTTCCAATAAAAAAATATAGAACTGCTGAATGGATTGAGAAACAACAAGATCTAATGAAAGCTGCCTACAAGACTCCCTTTGGCCTTAAAGATAGACACAGACTGAGAGTGAAGGGATGGAAAAAGATATTGCAAAAAACTGGTAACCCAGAAAAAAGGCAGACTTTAAAAATGGTAAAAAGAGACAAGGTCATTATCTAATGAAATAATACATCAGTCAAGAAGATATAACAGTTGTACATCTTTATGCAGTCAATACCAGAGTATCTACATATAAAACCCAAATCTTGAAGAGCTAAAAGGAGAAATAAACAGCAATACAAGAAGAGTTGGGGACTTTAGCATTTTACTCTCAACAGTGGATCTACAACACAGAGAATAAGGAAACAGATTTGAACAATACCAAATGGACCTACCAAAAATATACAGAACTTTTTATCTGTGTATTAGCAGAATATACATTCTTCTCAATTTTGGCAGAAGCATTTTCTACACTAGACTCTATACTAAGCCACAAAACCAGTCTTAACACATTCAATAAGACTGAACTCATACCAGCTATCCTCTCTTACCATATGGTATACTAGTAGAAATCAGTAACAGGAAAACTGGAAAACTCAAATACATGGAAGGTGACACTCTCCTAACCAATGGATCAAAGAAATTGAGGGGGAAATAAAAAAGAATTTTGAGACAAATGAAAATGGAAACACAACCAAAACTTATAGAATAAAGTAATATCAGTTCTAAGAGAGACTTTCATAGTAATAAACACGTACATAAACAAGAAAGGTCTCAACCTAACTATGCCTTTAGGAACTAGAAAAACAAGCACAAGGGTGCCCAGGTGGCCCAGTTGGTTAAGTGTCTCACTCTTGATTTTGACTCAGGTCATGAAATCCAGCCCTGCACCAGGCTCCACACTCAGCAGAGTCTGCTGGTCCCTCTCCCTCCCCCCAATTGCACTCATTTTCTCTCTAAAATAAAAATCTTTTTTTAAAAATATTTATTTGACAGAGAGAAACAAAGCCAGAGAGGGAACACAAGCAGGGGGAGTGAGAGAGGGAGAAGCAGGCTTCCTGCCGAGCAGGGAGCCCGACGTGGGACTCGATCCCCGGTCTCCGGGATCATGACCTGAGCTGAAGGCAGTCGCTTAACCAACTGAGCCACCCAGAGGCCCCTAAAATAAAAATCTTAAAAAAAAGATTTGAATGGCCCTAAAGACTCCAAAAAAACTATTAGAATAAATGAGTTCAACAAAGTTTCAAGAAATCAACATACAGAAATCTATTGTTATTTCTATATACTAATAATGAAGTAGCAGAAAGAAAAAATATTCCAATTTACAATTACACCAAAAGAATACAATACGTAGGAATAAACTTAACCAAGGTGATGAAAGACCTATACTCTGAAAACCATAAAACACTGATGAAAGAAATTGAAAACATAAATGGGAAGACATACCATGCTCATGGATTGAGAGAATACTGTTAAAATGCCCAGACTACCCGAAGCAATCTACAGACTAAATGTAGTCCCTATCAAAATACCAGTAGTATTTTTCACAGAACTAGAATAATCCTAAAATTTGTATAGAACCACAGAAAACCCTGGAATATCCAAAAACAATCTTAAGAAAGAAGAACAAAGCTAGAGACATAATCCCAGATTTCAAAATATACTACACACAGCTATGAAAGAGTATGGTACTGGGGTGCCTGGGTGGCTCAGTAGGTTATGTGTGCAACTCTTGATTTTGGCTCAGGTCATGACCTCAGGGTCATGAGATCTCTGTGTTGGCCCTGACCTCTGGGTTGTGGGATTGAGCCCTGCATCAGGCTCCATGCTTGGCATGGAGTCTGCTTGAGATTCTCTCTCCCTCTCCCCAAACTTGTGCACTCTCTAAATGAATAAATAAACTCTTTATTTTAAAAAAACAGTATGGTAATGGCACAAAAACAGAAACCAAGCTCAAAGAAACAGAACAGAGAGCCCAGGATAAGCCCATGCTTATATGGTCATTCTATGACAAAGAGACAAGAATATACAATGAGGGACAGACAGCCTCTTCAATAAATGATGCTAGAAAAACTGTAGAGCAGCATGCATAAGAGTAAAACTGGATACTTTCTTATATCTTACACAAAAATAAACTCAAAATGGATTAAAGACCTAAATTTGAGACCTGAAACCATAAAACTCCTAGAAGAAAACATAGGCAGTAATTTCTTTGACATCAGCCTTAGCAACATTCTCCTAGATATGTCTCTTCAGGCAAAGGCAACAAAAGCAAAAATAAACTACTGGGACTATATAAAAATAAAAAGCTTTTGTACAGTGAGGGAAACCATTAGCCAAACAAAAAGACAACCTTCTGATTGGTAGAAAATATTTGCAAATGATGTATCCAAAACAGGATTACTAGGCAAAACAGGTTTACAATCCACAATGTTTAAAGAACATCCTACAACACTAAAAAAAAAAAAAAAAAAAAAGCCCAAGTAATTGATTAAAAAATGGGTGGAGGGGGCACCTGGGTGGCTCAGTCATGGGTGTCTGATCTCAGAGTCCTAGAATCGAGCCCCACATTGGGCTCCCTGCTCAGGGGGAAGCCTGCATCTCCCTTTCTCACTCCCCCTGCTTGTGTTCCCTCTCTAGCTGTGTTTCTCTCTGTCAAATAAATAAATTAAAAATCTTTTAAAAAAATGGGCAGAGGATCTAAATAGACATTTTTTCCAAAGACGACAGGCAGAGGGCCAATAGACACAAGAAAAGATGCTCAACATCACTAACCACCAGGGAAATGCAAATCGAAACCACAAGGAGATATCCCCTTACAGCTCTCAGAATGGCTAACATCAAAGATAAGGAGTGGATGTAGAGAAAAAGGAACGCTTATGCACTGTTAGTAGGAATATGGTGTAGCCACTGTGGAAAACAATGGAGGTTTCTAAAAAAATTAAAATAGAACTATCAGATGAACCAGTAATTCCACCAGTGGGTATCTACCCCTAAAAGCAAAAATACGAATTCAAAAAGATATGCCCATCCTATGCACATCGCAGCATTATTTACAATAGCCAAGATACGGAGGCAACTCAAGTGTCCATCAATAGATGAACAGAATATTACTCAGTTGTATAAAAGAATGAAGCCTTGCCATCTGTAACAACATGGATGGACCTGGAGGGTATTATGCTGAGTGAAATAAGTAAGACAAAAACCATTGCACTTATTTGTGGAATCTGAAAACACAAAAACCAGAAACTGACCCCTAATAAGAGAATAAAGTGGTGGCTGCCAGAGGGAAGGGGATGGAAGATGGGCAAAATGAGTGAGGGGGAATCGGAGATACAAGCTTCCAGTTATTCAATAAATACATCGCCAGGATGAAAGGTAGCACAGGGAATATTGTACAGTGACAGATGGTAGCTATACTTGTGAGTGTAGCAAAATGTATAGAGTTGTCAGGTCACTACGTTGTACACCTGAAACTATTTAACACTGTGTGTCAACTATACTTCTAATAAAAAAAGCCATTATTGATATAAGATTTTGAATAGATACTTTCCAAGAAAATATCCAGAAGGCCAATAAACACATAAAGTGTTCAACATTATAGTTAATCAGGGAAACACAAAAACCAGATAGCTCTGTCTACTAGGACGGCAAAAATTGTGAACACTGATGGCAACTGGAGCACTCATACATTGTTGACAGAAACATAAAAGTGTAAAGCCATCTTGGAAAACAGTCTGTAGTTTCCTACAAATCTGAACTTATACCTATCCTATGATTTTAGGTATCCACACCTAGGTATTTTCCCAAGAGAAATGAAACTATAGGTCCATAAAAAGGCTTGAACAAAAATATTAATAGCAACTTTATTCATAATAGAAAACTAACAAGTACAAATATCCAATTGGAGAACAGACTCTTTTAAGATTTTATTTGAGAGGGTGAGTGAGCGAGCACAAGCAGGGGGAGGAGCAGAGGAAGGGGAAAGGGGAGAAGCTGACTCCCAGCTGAGTGAAGACGCTGATGTGGCTAATGTAGGGCTCAATCCCAGGACACCAACGTCATGCAAGACCTGAGCTGAAGTCAGATGCTTAACCAGCTGAGCTGCCCAGGCAGCCCTGGACAATGGATTTTTAGAAGTTTGGTATATTTGTGCAATAGAAGAATACTCAGCAATAAAATGGAACTACTGATGATATGTAAAAACATGGATGAATCTTTTAGACATTATTCTGGGCACAATAAGCCTAACACAAAAGAGTATACACCTTATAGTTCTATTTATATGAAACTCTAGAGCAGGCACAAGTAATCAATGGTGAAAGAAAAAATCAAAGTAGTAGCTTGAAAGGGTTTAGGATGGATTGAGAAGAAACATAAGGGAACTTTCAAGGTGACAGAAATATTCTAGATCTTATTGAAGTAGGTATTTGTCAAATTCACAGGATTGTGTACTTAAGATCTGTGCATTTCATTTTATGTAAATCTGACCTTATAAGAGAAACAAACAATTTTGAACTCTAGTTGGCTTGTTTTTCACAGTGGTATAGTTTGTTTTTGTTTTTTTTTTTTTTAGCATATCTGAACATTTTTTCTATTTATTGCAAATGAGTAAAAATATTTAGGATAATGAGATCCAGGCTTTGCATTATAAACAGTTAGTATGGAAAGGATGTGAAAAAAAATACCTCTCAGATACAGATAACATGTTAGTGGTTGCAGAGGCAGCAGGGGTGGGGTGAAAGGGGTCAGTAGGCTATAAGAGAAGTTCTAGGTTATTTCAGGTCTAAGTCAGTCCTGGGGATGTAATGTACAGCACAGTGACTATAGATAAAAACTGTATTGTATATTTAAAAGTTGCTAAGAGATCTTAAAAGTTACAAGAAAAACCCTTGTGACTATCTGGTGATGGAAGTTAACCACATTCAGGGCCTCATTTCTCAAAATACAATCATTATTCTGTACCTAAGAGGAATACAATGTTATATGTCAATTATATCTTTAAAAGGGGGATATATTCAACACTGTACCCAAACCACTGTTGGTTTGGAATTAGACATCAGTATGAACTCATGACTCTGTGTGTGTGTGTGTGTGTGTGTGTGTGTGTGTATGCTTCCTGTCAGAGCCTAGGAACAATATCACACCAGTAGAAATGAACACATTAAGAGCAAAGATCAAGACTAAGTCCAGGGGAGAAACAGGAAAAGTACAAGATGAGCTTAGGTCTTGTTGCACTAGAGAGTACCTCAAAGAGCTCTTGTTGGCCAAATAATAGAGGACCGAAGCATCATAGTAAATCATGGTAGTGATACATTATAACCTGTCCAATAAAAAAAGAATTCTATGAGTCCATATTGATGTAAATAAGTGAAATACATACAGAAGTGTCTGTTTTGTTTTTAAGATTTTGCTTATTTGAAAAAGAGACAAAGAGCATAAGCTGGGAGGAGGAGGGAGAATTAGGTTGCTGGCTGAGCTCAATCCCAGGATCATGACCTGAGCCAAAGGCATATGCTTAACTGACTGAGCCACCAGGCGCCCCAGAGAAAGTTCTTTATAGTAAGTAGCAAGGCAACTGATGAATGCAGAAGAAATGACGGTGTTACAGGCTCATCAGTGGATATTAAAACCAGTGGGAACATTTTTTTTTATGGGAAACAGGATATTTACATAGTCTCAAAGTATTTCCCCCAAGATTACTACTCATAAAGGGAAAGATAGAAACTTTACAGTGGAGAAACTGAGTAAACACCATCTAACCAAGTGGTCATATTTATTTTTTAAAGATTTCTTTACTATAGAGAGCATGAGCAGAAGGGGGAGAGGGAGAGAGAGAGTCTCAAGCAGACTCTCCACTGAGTGTGGAGCATGATGGGGGGAGGGGGGAAGCTTGATCCCATGACCCGGAGCCCAAACCAAGAGTTGGATGCCTAACTGACTGCACCATCCAGGCGCCCTCAAGTGATCATATTTATATCGTCAACATTGGGACAAACTTCCATCATGGGACACTTCCAACTTTTTCTCAAGTTGCTCTGAAAATTGGATACATACAGTAAAGAAAGGAAAGGAGGAAGGGAAGGAAGAAAGGAAAGGGAAGGAAGGGGGGGAAGAGAGGCAAAATCTAATTGGCAAAAAACAGGGGTATAAGGGAGTTCCTTGCACTATTCTTGGAACTTCTCTAATTTTTCGATTGGATCAAAATAAAATGTTAGCCCACAATGTTGGAAAAGATGCTGGGAGACAATTCTCCATAATCTCTCATGTTTCTCCCTGTTGTGTGATCAGACGCATGGATAGCTTTTGTCCCAGACTAGTTTCTCAAGGATACTTATACAGTTTAAAGAGCCTTAGAAGATAAAGACTGTGTCCCCTTCTAGAGCAAAGGGCAGGTTTGTTTACTGTCAAGTATAGTAACATAATGTCTCCCACCAGGGCAAAGGATGGGTAGGTTCACTTGTAGTCCATTTTAAAAGATTCGGATTCCCTAATCTCAGTGTCCTCAGCCTTGAGGCAAACCTGTGTGCACAACATCTACCTGGGCCCCTGTGTGTCACTCTTTAAGACTCTGGGGTGGGGGGACAAGAGGAACAGGTGGAATTATGGAGCTCATGCTGCTTGGTCTGCCATGAGAAATACAGTTTTTTTTGTCTCTGACCCAGTGGTCTTACGCCTTCTGTCAGCATTCATGAAACAGTGATAGGCTAACTTCTTAATTTGCAAGTAGGAGGAAATCTCAGACCCTTCACCATTCTTGACAAAAGGAAATATAAAAAGCACTGTCAACCAATTTGATAAATGTGGGTATGTGTTGTTTCACATCACCAGACAGATAACAGAAGCCACGGGCGCTATATATATTGGAGAAAGTGTGGCTGAGGAGGAATCTGGATAGAACAGATGTCAAACAGGGTAAGGAGGAGCGAACAAAGGCAGCAGAATAGTCGGGGGAGAGCAATGATTAAGATCAGAATTCTGAGATTTACAATACTGAAACAAGTGTCCTACAGCAGTAACAGTGGTTTAGATTCACTTTGGCTGGGGGGAGTGTTTATTTAGTTCTCATCACTCCTATACACATAAAATAGAAACTTAGGAGAAATTCTTCATTTGAGTTTTAAGCTAATTTACTTTAGAGATTTTATTTTGTCCCTACTAGCATATAACTCAGTAGTCAGCCAGCCCCCCCCAAAAAAATTTTTTTTAGGGTTTTATTTATTTGAGAGAGGCAGAGAGCACAAGCAAAGGGAGAGGGAGAAGCAGGCTCCCCGCTGAGCAGGGAGCCTGATATTGGGCTCGATCCCAGGACCCGAGATCATGACCTGAGCTGAAGCCAGATGCTTAACTGACTGAGCCACCCAGGCGCCCCCAAAAATGCTAATTTTTTTTAAGTTTTTCTTTTAATTTTTATTTTTTTTTTCAGTGTTCCAAGATTCATTGCCCATTCCCCACACCCAGTGCTCCATGCAATAGGTGCCCCCAGTACCCACCACCAGGCTCTCCCATTCCCCCACCCCTTCCCTCCAAGTCCCTCAGTTTGTTTCTGTGTCCAAAGTCTCTCTTGTTTCGTTTCCAGTTAACATAGTCTAACATTAGTTTCAGGTGTACAATTCAGTGAATCAGCACAACGCAAGGTGCTTATCACAAGAGCCCTCCTTAATTCCCATTACCTATTTAATCCATTCCCCCCACCCACCCTGTGGTGACCATCAGATTGTTCTCCATAGTTGAGAGTCTGTTTCTTGGTTTAGCTCTCTTTTCCCTTTGCCCATTTGTTTTGTCTTTTAAATTCCACATGAGTGATATCATATGGTATTTGCCTTTCTCTGACTTATTTTGCTTAGCATAATACCCTCTAGTTCTATCCACGTGGTTGCAAATGGCAAAATTTCATTCTTTCTTATTGCTGAGTTATATTCCATTGTGTGTACACACACATTGCATCTTTTTTTTTTATTTTTATTTAAATAATTTCTACACCCAACATGGGGCTTGAACTCATGACCCCAAGGGCAAGAGTCCCATGCTTATCCAACTGAGCTACCGAGGTGCTCCTATACTCCATCCTCTTTATCCATTCATCAGTCGGTGGGATTGGGCCCCACATCGGGCTCCCAGCTTGGTGGGAAGCCTGCTTCTCCCTCTCTCACTCCCCCTGCTTGTGTTCCCTCTCTGGCTGTGTTTCTCTCTGTCAAATAAATAAAATCTTTAAAAGAAAAAAAAAGATTTTATTTAGGTATTTGTCAGAGAGAGAGCACAAGCAGGGTGGAGGGGCGGGCAGAGAGGGAAGCACACTCCCCACCAGGTGGGAAGGGACCCTGGGATCATGAGCTGAGCTGAAGGCAGACGTTTAACTGACTGAGCCACCCACGTGTCCCCATAATCTGGCTATCGTTGATAATAAATGTCTTTTAATGATCAATTCTGTAAGAAATAGCCTTATTTTTGTGCTGGTAGTAGTGAAGAAAGAAAACAAATTTCCCTCACACTATTTCACTAAAAAATGCTTTTTAAATCCTCATTATAAGAGTAATAAACATTTATTATAATAAACACAGAAAATTAAAGGAAAAAATTTAGATCACCTTCATTCTATCTGGAGAAAAATTACTGTTATTATTTTTGCTTATTTTCACTTTGCACAAAATTAAAATTCTATTGTATATAGTTTTGTATCCTTTTTAATCTAATGTTGCACTGAAAAATGTTTACATCTTGAGTTTTTTTTTTTTAAGCATGACTTTCATGGCTACATATTATATCTAATGAACTTACTATCATATATTTAATTATTTTTCTGGTCTGGGTCTTTTTTATGTTGTTTCCAATTTTTTGTTTTTGCATGATAAGCTGATTGTTTAGGATTAATTTCCATGGGTGGGATTACTGAAGTCATTGCCAACCAGCTTTCTAGAAAAGTTCTGAAACTTTGCCATTCCATATAGAAACACACAGGTTTTGCCTGACAAAACCTTAATGAGATTTCAGAACATGTGTTTTAAGTTGTGATTATTATTTAATTATCAGTGAGGTTTACAATTAAAAATTATTATTAATAAAATAGTATGGTATGGGCATAAAGACAGGCATATAGATCAGTGGAACAGAGCATGAAGTCCAAGAATAAACCCATATGGTCAGTTAATTTATGACAAAGGAGCTGAGACTAGACAGTGGGGAAAAGAGTCCCTTCAACAAATGGTGCAGGAAAAACTGGACAGCCACATGTGAAAGAATGAAACTGGACTACCGTCTTACACCACACACAAAAATTAACTCAAAATGGATTGAAGATTTGAACATAAGACCTGAAAACCATAAAACTCCTAGAAGAAAAACATAGGCATGCAGTTCCCTGACATTGGTCTTGGCAATGAAACTGTTTTGGACTTGATACCAGAAGCGAAGGCAACAAAAGCAAAAATCAAATGGGACTACATTCAACTAAAAAGCTTCTGCCTCGGGGTGCCTGGGTGGCTCAGTTGGTTAAGCGACTGCCTTCGGCTCAGGTCATGATCCCGGAGACCCGGGATCGAGTCCCACATCAGGCTCCCTGCTCGGCGGGAAGCCTGCTTCTCCCTCTCTCACTCCCCCTGCTTGTGTTCCCTCTCTCGCTGTGTTTCTCTCTGTCAAATAAATAAAATCTTTAAAAAAAAAAAAAAAAAAAAAAAGCTTCTGCCTCGCAAAGGTAACCATCAACAAAATGAAATCTTAAAGAAAAAACCTGAATGAGAGAAAATGTTTGCAGATCATATTTGTTAAGGGGTGAATATTCAAAATATATAAAGAACTCATAGAGCTCAATAGCATAGACACAATCTGATTTTTCTTTTCTTTTTTTTTTTTTTAAGATCTTATTTATTTGACAGAGAGAAACACAGCCAGAAAGGGAACACAAGCAGGGGGAGTGAGAGAGGGAGAAGCAGGCTTCCTGCTGAGCAGGGAGCCTGATGTGGGGCTCGATCCTGGGTCTCCGGAATCATTACCGGAGCCCAAGGCAGTTGCTCAACCAACTGAGGCCACCCAGGTGCCTCCAATCGGATTTTTCAAATGGGGAGATCTAATACACATTTTCCCAAAAAAGACATACAGACAACCAATAGGTATGTGAAAAGGTGCTCAACATCACTTCCAGTAAAATGCAGATCAAAACCACAATGGTATAGCACATCACACTGTTCGAATGGCTTTTATGAAAAAGACAAGAGAGAAGTGTGAGGAGAATGTGGAGAAAGGGACCCCTCGTGCACTGCTGGTGGGAATGCAAACTGACACAGCACCTATGGAGAACAGCACAGAGCTTTCTCAAAAAATTAAAAATAGAAGTATCATATGATCCGGCAATTTGACTTTCAGGTATTTATCCAAAGAAAATGAAACACTAAGTCAAGAAGGTATATGCACCATGTTCATAAGAACACTATATACAATAGCTAAGACATTCAAGGTAACCTACATGTCCAATAATGGACGGATGAATGAAGAAAATGTGGTCTATATACACAATGGAATATTATTCAGCTATAAAAAAGGAAATCTTGCCATTTATGACAACCTGGATGGATCTCAAGGGCTAAATGAAATAAGTCAGACAAAGATAAACGCTGTATGTTCTTAATTATATATGGAATCTAAAAAAAAAAAAAATCCAAACACAAAAACCAAAAAAAGCAAAATAAAACCCAAACTCATGGATACAGAGAACTAGCTGGTGGTTGCCAGAGGTCGGGGGTGGGAAATGAATGAAAACAGGTGAAGGGGGGGGTCAAAAGGCACAAATTTCTAGTGACCAAATTAGTCACAGGCACATCATGTATAGCATGGTGACTATAGTTAATACTGTATTTCACATTTGAAAGTTGCTAAGAGAATAGAACTTGAAAAGTTATCACAAAGTTTTTTTTTTTTAGTAACTATGTATGGTGGCAGATAGGAAGACTTTGTGTGCTATAATGGAATCCAGAGGGAGGAGCTCAAGCCAAGGAGCCAGAAACCCTGGGGTTTAATCACTTTTCAGTGTTGTGAAAATCCAATTAGATAACATTTATGAAATATATACTACATACAAATTACCTAACATTACGTCTGACGCTCAGAAAATGTTGGTTTTCTTCTCCTATCTGGTTTTCTGGGACTGCAAAAAGGAAATTCTTTGATGGCAAAGATGGAGAGGAACATTTTTTTTTTTTTAACTTCAGACAGGCAAAGGAATGAAAGAAATGCGCCTTTCTCTTGATAGACTGCCCAGATTCCAACTTAACTAGAATTTCCAAAAGGTAAACCTGATCTTGTAACATTTTTAATCCAAGTTTCTATGTACTTCACGAGAACTGTTTTCTTGTTGCCTAACCTTTATTGTCAAACTGTCAAAATAGTCACTTCCTACTGAAGTTCTATTTATACAAGCATATAAAGTGCTTTTTATTAAATTAACCTGTGGTTGAATTAGATGGAATCTTTTAGAGGAAATAAATCGTTCTTACAGCGGTAAGGAGTTTGACCTTAGGGTCACCTTCCTGAGAATGATGTCTCATTATCATTACTAGGAAGTGCTGGATCAGCTTCTGGAAGCTACAGGATGTTCTGAGGTCTGGAGACGTGGACCAGTGCCTCTCCCATCCATACTTTATTAGGCTTTCTGCCTGGGTCCTACCCACCTTGAGGGTGGCTTACTTTGTTTTCACTCTTTGTGCCTGTTACCCAGACTGATGCATTTGAGACAAAAACCACTAAAGGAGGCAAGAAGCAGGAGCCCTCTTCAGTCTAAGCATCCCACAGAAGTCAAGCCTTGAAAGATGGAAATGATAAAGGAGCTGTTTACTAGGGTCCATTGTGAAAGAGATCATTTAGCACACAGGTGGAGAATAAAAAAGGGAAGGGGAGGGGAGAGCAGAGAGGGGGACGTTCATCTGTGGAAGAATCAGAGTTGAGGCCCTTGGCTTCTCAGCCTGTAGATCCTGGCTCTGGTCTGATTTGGCTGCACAAACTTTCCAGAGATTGCTGGAGAAGAAGTCACGTGCTGTCGGTGCTCTGCTGGTTGGATTGGGAAGGAACAGCTTTACCCACGAACTCCATTTTTACTGCAGTGAAACACACCAGCACCAGCGGAAATGGATGGTAATTAGTTGTTTGGATGTTCCTTTCTGCTGGGCTGGGCTGCGTCATTCTGGGAGCCCCCAAGAGTGCTTATCGTCCATGGGCATAATTTCACATCCTATCCATTTAGCGAAAAGATATGAAAATTGATCTCCAGTTCTGCGGTGAGAGTGGAATCAGAGCGCAGGCTACAAATGCCTTGGAAATAAGTACGTGCCCATCATTGTTTTCATGAGGTGTTGCTGTAGACCATCCTCCAGGAAAATGAAGTCTGGATGGTTTATCTTTCCGTAGAAGTTCAGATGTGTTCCCAGTCTGGTGAGGCAGGCTGTCAGTTTCATTTATTGTTAAGTTTTTGTGATGCTTGTCAAGTAAGGGGTTAGCAGCCCTCAAGAGCCTAGTCTCGGTTTCATCCCCAGACAGGAGACAATGTAATCTGACACTTAACTGCCAGGGAGGAACCTGTCCTTCCAATTCAGCTGATTGTTTTTTTGTTTTGTTTTGTTTTGTTTATGGGCTCTGTATGATTTCAAAAGTCTCTTCAAAAGGGCAGCGCAATTAGCCTTAAATAGCTCTTCTTGGATCGCTTTTAACAATGGCAGTAAGGCCAGAGCTTCTCATCTTGATAGAAGCAGTTTCTTTATAATTTGTTTTTATCTTGCCAGAATAAGCCAACAAAACTTGAAAATGTGTTTTCATTAAGGCTAAAGACCGTGTTTAAGCCGATGTCTCCCGCAAAGAGAGAACAATCTGCAAATTTGTTTCTTACATCTCTCTTTTAGCTTTCTGCTCCTAAGGCAAAAAGTAGGGAGTTTTGTTTGTGTTTTATGGAGGACTGGCCTTACA
Source organism: Spilogale gracilis (assembly GCA_004023965.1). Taxonomy (NCBI): domain Eukaryota; kingdom Metazoa; phylum Chordata; class Mammalia; order Carnivora; family Mephitidae; genus Spilogale; species Spilogale gracilis. Next base: position 60,806 of record PITA01006269.1, read on the forward strand.
CTTAGCACAACGAACCTTTCAACAAAAATGTGTGCTGTCCTAAGTTCTCTGCAAAGAATCAAACTTTTAAAGTGACCTTCATTTACCAAGAGCTGTAACCAAGATTTAAAAAAAAAAAATCTTTGAAATTAAACTTGGAAACAGAAGGCTAAATACAAGCAGAAATACCAATTATTCTGTAAGTCTTCTTCCCTCGCAGGTGACATTAGCCTAACTTTGATCTACAGACGTGACATCATCTGCAGGGTGTCCCCTGTGTCAAACACTCTTCAGACCAAAACCGTGCTTTGTGCAGACTTAGAAGTCCGGCCTGAACAGCTTCAGAGCGGGCCTGCACGTTCTCAGACAGGTCAGAGCAGATTTGAATGACACAACTCGTCCCCCTCGGCCCCGCCCCCCAAGCTGGAGAGTTTACATTTGTCAATTACTTCCTTCAGGGCCTGGCGCAAGATTCATTTCCTCCAAGACTCCCTCTTTCAGGAACTCACTTCACTCAGCCATTCCCATCTCCCGCAGCTGCTTATTACTCATCTAATACTCTTTGTTCTGCTCTGCCACGTACTGTTATGTTTTTCCTCGTGATCATTCTCCAGATTTTTACTTTATCCTTCAGCTACGTTAAAATTATCTTGAAAGCAGGGCCTGTCTGCTCCTTCTTTTGTGTCCTCCTGTGACACTTAAGTATAGCGCTACATGTATAATCATTTCCTAATAAAAGAGGAATGTTTTGTGGTTGTCGGGTTGGGGCTGGGATCCTGCCTTTCCTTCTGTTCCTGAAAACCAGATTCACGGCTGCGACATTCATGGGTTTTCCCAGGTCTGCTCTAGCGACGGGATGTCACCTCGGCGTATTCTCTGCTCTGATCCTAGGAATTTCTCTCCGGACACTTCATGGATTTGACAGTTCAGAGGTTAGACTGTCCACAGCCAGGAAGGTAGGGGTGAAGAGACAGGGGAGAACCAAGTCTGTGCAGAGTGATATGAAGTGGACAGCACAGGATCCAAGAGGGGGAGGGGTGGACAGGTAGTTGGGATGGGACACAGCAGAGAGCTGAGATCTTTGCAAAAGGCTCAGGTTGGGGAGAGGCTGGGAGTTTACAGCAAGAGTGTTCAGAATCAGTGCTGACTTGAAGAAAAGGCAAAGGTACAGTCTAGCATCTCTAAAATAAAGATGTAAGGCCTCATACATTCTTAGGGGATACATGACAATGTATGTGCTGGGGGAAATATGAAGCCCCAGGATACACAAGGCACTTCTTCTAGAAAGTCTACTTTACTAAACAATTTAGGTCTTCCAGATGCAAATGACCTGGCCTAATAAGCAAACCCACCCTGCCCTTTTATGGGGGTTTCACTTGACCAGAAGGCCTGTGAAGCTTCCGGTATCCCTGAGCTCTAGCATTCTCTCCTCTGCTTTGCTTGGCTTTCTTCTGTGTGTAGGCTTTCTGTAAGTTGCATTTGTTCGCTGACAACTCCAGATCCTTATTTACCTTGCTAAGCTACACAGAAGAGGAAAAAGAACTTCTCTTGGGGCTCCTGCCTGGCTCAGTGGTAAAGCCTGTGACTCTCGATCTGGGGATTGTGAGTTCAAGCCCCAGAAATTACTTAAAAAATAAAATCTTTTAAAAATAAAGAAAAAAAAAAGGAACTTCTTATCCATACACCTATTACAGAAACTGCTGTTGGGCCTTGCTGCAGATATGTGCCAGGAGGGTGCCGTGGTCAGCCCTCCCTCGGTCAGCAGCCTGCGACCTGGGATCAAGGCCATCTTGAATGCTAGCTCCACAGCCTTGATGCAGCCAGGGACTAGGACTTCCTCCAAGGAAAGGACGCTAGCAGATAAAAACCTCATGTCCATGACATGTCCATGTTCAGTAACTTAACACATTTTTATATTCAAATAAATCCACTGTGGGCTACCAGCAGGGGTGGGGTATATGATTTATTTCTCCTGATAATAAAGGTTTGAGGAACACTGATCAATATATAAGGCGTTTCAAACCCACAGCTACTGTGTGGAATTAGCTGTGATTGTACTTATCATACTGGATCGCTGGGTCTTCCAGAGAGAGGCGAGACAGTGTTTGTGGATGTTGTAAAATTAATTAAAAGGGTGTTAGATACAAAACAGATGAACATAGGGGAAGGGAAGGAAAAATAAAATAAGATGAAGTCGGGGAGGAAGACAAACCACGAGAGACTCTTAACTATAGGAAACAAACTGAGGGCTGCTGAAGGGGAGGTGGGAGGGGGCTGGGGTAACTCGGTGATGGGGCGTTACAGGGCGCATGATGGAATGAACACTGGGTGTTATATAGGAATGGTGAGGGGCGCCTGGGTGGCTCAGTTGGTTAAGCGACTGCCTTTGGCTCAGGTCATGATCTCAGAGACCTGGGACTGAGCCCCACATCGGGCTCCCTGCTCGGCAGGAAGCCTGCTTCTCTCTCTCTCACTCCCCCTGCTTGTGTTCCCTCTGTAGCTGTTTCTCTCTGTCAAATAAATAAATAAAATCTTTTAAAAAAAATGATGAAACACTGAAATCCACCTCTGAAACTAATAATAAAGTATATGTTGATGAAATTGATTTTAAATTCAAAAGAAAATAAAAGGGTGTTTTTCTAATTTCATGGACAGCATCAATCTTCTCACTCCTTGCATCAGACAGACCTGAACTACTGCCTTGTGGGCAGCTGTGATAAGAGTCAATTACAGGTGTTGCCATCCATTTCATTCCAATGCAAGGGACAGCCTAGAAAGTGACAGGAGGGTAGGAGGTAAGACTGGAGTAGCAACAGGAAGAAATGCAGGAGTCTGCCCAGGCTTGGTCTGCTAAGCACACACCCCACCAGGGTTTCACACTCCCCAAGTAAAGCTAAAACCAGAAAGAAGGAGTAGCAGAGGCTGTCAGTGCCCCACCTCTATCCCTTTACCTTAGCCCTTCTAACAGAGGACCACCAGACCTCCAGTTTCCACCACCCCCATTTCCCTGCCCAACAGGGCGCCTCCTGGCTATGCTAGTGTGGCTGGTTAGAAGTGCTGGGTATCATTCCTCCTCAGTGGCCCTTAGCCAGGGCCTGACTGGCAGCAGCTGAAGAAATACCCCTTCTCTTAATCTAATCTTTTGGATGATATTCCTCTAAGGAGCTTTCTACATGGGCTCTCAGAACTTGCCCAGTGGGATTAGGTTCCAGCTGCTCACAGTGGTAGCTGACTTGGGAATGCATCTTTCATAGTCTGGTCCCCTTCCTTGCATCACCCTCTCCCACACTTCTATCACTTAAGTAAACTACTTGCACCTGAACCTTTATTTCAAGGTCAACCTGGGGAGGAACCCAGGCCAAGATGGGGCTTTCTGGTAAAGGCTTGGGATCTTAGACTAGGGAAGGCGTTCTGTCATTTTGGACGGGAATGGGGGCCAATTATACAGATACTCGCTAATGTCTCTGTGGATTCATGCGGTTATTAACCCTTATGATTTAGGGCTATTCTGAGGTTATGGGAAAACTGGAGAGCTGATATGACCCCATAACACCTCTACTGGTTACAGTTCCTGCGTCTAGGAATTGGTGGGGGTTGGCTGATCTAGACTGGACTTGTTCATTCAGGCACAGTCAGTCGGGGTGCTCCTCCAGGCTGAGCTTAGCAGGGTTCTTCCCTCACAGCCTGGGGTTGGTTAGCCAGCCTGGGCACATTCCCTTCCTGGCAGTGGCAGGGGTAGAACAGTAACACGTCCAACTGAGCACGTGCTTTTCTGAGCCTGTATCTGCATCCTGTATGCCAGTGTTCTTTGGTGGATGTAAATCAAATGGTGGAATTCAGAGTCAAAGGGTAGGAAAATCTACTCTTCCCCCTTTGGGGGAGGGGGAGGTAGGAAATCTGCAAAGTCACATGGCAAAGGACATGAGAGAGAGAAGAATGAGGAATTGAAGCCTACTCAGCACCTAAACATTTGTCTTTAACTTTTCTATTTGTTCCTGGAAATGTTCTGCAGGAAACACTTGGCTCTCATCAATTAAAAAAAAAAAAAAAAAAAAAGATAGCGCACATGTGCAAGCATGAATGAGGGAGAGGAGCAGAGGGAGAAGATTCCTCCTCCCCTCCCCCCTGCTGAGCAGGACCCCAGAATCATGACCTGAGTGGAAGGCAGATACTTAACTGACTGAGCCACCCAGGCGCTAACTTCTGTGACATGTAAATTACCCAGAACATTCTGGCTCACCTCTTTTTCTTAAGGATTTTCTATACATTTTTCTCCTTTACAGTAAACCTGTTTTTATTAATTTAAAATGAATCCAATAAAGGGGTCCATATGAACTGGCGTTAGTACTGAACTAATGAATTTGCAGTGTCGTGTGTATTTCAATAGCCAAAGCACAAAAGGAATAACCAATTAGCAACCAGGAGCACTGCTTCAAGACAACACACACATTTCCAGAAGTGTTTAATAGGAGGATTCCTTTTCATGATGAATCAGCCTTACTTCTGAAACCTGATACAGACCATCTTCGGGCCTTCCCCAGACATGCTGAAATGGCAGGAAGATGAAAACACCTATCATCAGTATTCACACTAGTCCTTTTTTGTATGCTCTGTCCATCAGAGGAAGGAAAAAAAAGTTGTATGACTCAATGTTTTTCAAGGATGCTGCTTTCTCTGCAGTTTTATAGGTTGTTTTTGGATAAGATTTCCTCCTTGTTTATACACTGCCCACTGGAGTTCTTTTTATATCCCAGGTCTATATGTCTAAGGGCCCATCAGCAAACTCTGTAATACTAGTTTTCTGCCCCTCAGTTGTCTTTGGTGCTTTGAAACGGACTTGATATGCAAAAGAGGAAGAAAATGTACCTAGATTCGGCCAATGGCATGAAAAACAATCCTACTGTTTGACCCATCCCTATGATAACCTTTTAGGATAGCTGTTTCCTCAGATCTGCTTTTTGGGATGGACTTTGGCTATTTCTGACAGGGTAGGCTTCTGGGGTTCTCTAGGGAATTGTCCCATAATCTGTGGGAGCCCAGAAAGGAATCTTACAGTAACATTCGCCTTGAGGCCAGAATCAAAAATAGCAGTTGGAAGGACATTTGGAAAGGGGGGCACAGTGTGGGAGTGCAAGAGAGGTGGAGAGGGAGAGCTTTTCACATTTGGATAAAAATACCAGCTCTAAGGCAAAACCGAGACAGGGCTGGCATCTTCGACCCTTGAAACTATCCCATCTCCTCAGGCTTGGCTCTCCAAGCCAGTGATTTCAGAGCTGAGAGCGCTGACCAGGGTCAGCACACCAGCGCTTGGCAACACACAGCGTGAGCACCAAGATTCCTGGATGCTGACCAGCAGCTCTGGCTTCTCTTCCTCCACACCGAGAAGCACAAAAAGACTGCTGCTCCTCCCACAGCCGCTTAGCCTCCAAAATGTAGACCAGTTTCCTGGAGTAACTAGAAACTCATGGACTGATTTCAGCCCTCTGAAAACTTTGGGGAAGAGATGCTCCAACTTTAACCAACAAGTGTCACTGCAATTCAGGACTCGGATTACAAAAGATTTGAGCCAGAGCCTAACTGCCTGAATCACCATGATAGAAGAGATAGAGGCAGCCAGTCTGCAAAGATGGCCTCCAGGGAGCCATACCGCTGCACACTGACAGTAATGCACTTGAGAAATTTCCTCTCTTGAATCTGAGCTCCTTGTGGCTTGAATGACACCGTGGGGCTTCTGAGCCTAGGTCATAAGCATCCTTGCAGCTTCTGCCTGGGTTTCTTAAGCAAAGGAAGATACTCCTTGGGGACACCCCCTCTCAAACCCAGCCACCAGGCCACGGAACTCCAAGCCACATGGAGAGGCCACGAGTGGGCAGGCTAGCTGGCAGCCCAGCGGGATTCCCTTCTGACTCCAGTGGCCACTCGGCTGCAACCACATGAATCAGCCCAAGAAAAACTGCCCAGCTGAGAACTTTTATGAGATTATGGGACAATCATGTTGTCTTAAGCCAGTCAATTCAGTGGTATATAATCCAGCAATAGGTAACCAGAAATTACAGATATACACACACGGACATATACACTGATGGATGGACCTATCCATTGATGGATTAGCTGAATGGCTTTTTATTTCCTCACTTGCTCATTTACTCAACAATATCTATGGCGCATACGTGGCCAGGCACTGTGCTAGTCTCTGGGAACACAATGGTGAAAATTAATTAGGAACCCTGCCTCCAAAGAGCTGACAGTGCGGGGCGGGGTGGGGTGGGGGCGGTTAGGGTACACAATAAACAAGCACACGCATAATCGTAAAATTATAAGTTATGTCAGGTTTTAGGATTTAAAAAAAAAATGATATTGGTGCTGTGCCTGAATGAGAGAGGGAGACCTACTCTAGCCTGGGTGATCAGCAAAGGTCACTGTGAGGCGATGATTTTGAAGTGCATACTGACCTGTACGAAGGACCTAGCCCTATTAGGGGTGGGGAGTGCAAAGAGCTTTCTAGAATAAGGGAATAAGGAGGAACCTAAAGTAGGAAGGAGCCTGGAGTATCGGGAGGACCCAGAGAGAGCCAGCATTGTTGGGCCAGAAGAATTCTCAGGGAGGGAGGCTGGAGGGGAGACCTGGGCCACTGTGGGCAGGAGTTTGGATTTTCTCTTAACTGCAATGGGAAACCCTTAAAAGCTTTTAAACAGGAGTGACAAGATCCAATTTACATTTTAAAAAGGTCACACAGGCAGCCTGGTGGATAACGGATTAGAAGGGGGCAAGAGGGGAACGAGGGAGGCCGTCATCTGGGTGAGAGGACAGAGGCCTGGGACACTCCAGTCAGAGCCCTGAGAGGCACCGCGTGCCAGCTGCTTCCCACCCCATCACTGGGGCTGCTGCTCCTCCAAGAGCCCCAGCCGCATTTGTCTAAGACACTTGCTCCACAGAGTGTACTTCTGATTGATGGCAAATGCCACAGGCCCATCAATTCTCATTCAGAGAATCTAAATCGTTAGAGCAGCGTGAAACAGGACCCTGGTTCCGGCTTCATGGACGGACAGCGCGTCGCGCCGACCCAGCCCAGTGCCGCGGTCCAGCAGTGCCCCCCAAGCCTGCCCAGCTCACCCATTGCTCTCTAGCGCGCCCTCGTTTTACAGAGGCTACTGTGGGGGAGGGGGTGGGAGGAGGGGGAGCCACAGGAACATCACCGCACCCCACAGCAAATCCTACATCTTGGGACCCTTGAGGTCTGAGGTGCTAATCCATTTGGTTGCCCAGATTTCCTGCCTGGATGAGGCCATGTTCCCTGACCAAGTTGGCTGTTATAATCAGTCAGTGTGGGGTCCTTGTGCTGTTACATTAGTTGTGAATAAAAGGGAACCCCAGTAACGAAGGCCCCCAGTCCCCAGAGGCTAGAGAAAACCTGTCAATGGTTATTATTCCCCAAAATTGTCATTACAAAGATATTTAGTTCTGCATGTTCAGTTTTCCTCTGAGTTTTCAGGATTTATAGATCGTACTTTCATAGAAACTGTCAGCCACATTTTGCCCAAACCCCCCCCCCCACAAAAAACAAAAAGCAAAAAACCCCAACAACCCTGCATATGTGTAGCCAAGTGTGTGCGGCAGGCACTGAGCATAGCCTTCTGGAGAATGGATCCTGCTGCCCATCCCAACCCTCCCCTCCACTTAGCTTCCCCCAGGTCTCCCACCTCCCCCTGCACCATCTGCCGTAAGTCTGGGAGTCAACCTTGACCTTCTCCTTCCCTCTTCCTCCCTATCACCACTCACAGAATACCCTTCCAGACCGTTCACTTTGTTCCTTTTGCTCAGGGAGTTCGGGACCTCTACAGTAGCGCGCTCTCTCTCTCTCTCTCTCTCTCTCTCTCTCTCTCTCTCTCTTTCTCTGCCTCCAGGCTCCTCCCACCCAGCCTCTCAACTCCCCAGACCCCTCACCTCTTGCTCCCAGCTCATCCTCTCTGCTGCAGCTGTACTGATCAACTCTCAGTCCCTCAACTGCCTTCTCCCAACGCTGGGCCTTCCCATATACCAAGGAGCCAGCAAACAGGCCTGCTGCCTTTCTTGTAAATGAAGTTCTTTGGGTACACATCCCTACCCATTCATTTATGTGCTGTCCACACTACAACGTGCAACATACGATACTCAACAGCAGAGCAGCCGCAGCAGAGACTCCATGCCCTGCAAAGCCTCAAATATTTACTATCTGGCTCTTTATGGAAAAGCTTTGCTGTCCTTGCCATAATACCATTCCTCCTGCCTGAGCGCTCCTCTCCTTATGGCCTTTTGCCACATCCACTCCTTCCCTCCCTTCACCTATTAACATCTTAGCCTACTAATAACTTCCTCCAGGAAGTCCTCCCTGATCACACCCCATCCCCCTATACAGGTTTTTCTAGCACTCTATTTTTGTGTCTCCCACTAGACTGTGGGGCCCCTTGAGGAGCTGGAGGCTGGGTCTGTCTTGAGGGCCTGCTTCTCCATTTGTGGGCCCGGGGGTAAGAATATAAATAAAATCCCATGTTCTATTTGTTCAAATATGTAAGCATTATATACTACATTATAAATGACAAGCTAACACAGTTAAATAGTATGTCTTTATACTCTTACCCTGACAAGTACTCCTTTATATGTGGTGAAAAATACATGTAAAGCTGTGATTCTGAGGGAATTAAAAGCTGGCAAGATAGTAAAGACAATTATTATGAATGTCTGAGTGTTCCACTAATAGACCAGTCATGTTTAGATGAGTCATTTAAATGGCACACAATTTAAGAACTAGTGTATATTTTATAAAAATTTTTCTTGTCTTCGTTTCAGCTTAACCACTAATTATGTCACTATAATCTGATTTTTGCACAATGTGTGTTCAGTTGCTCATAATCTAAAGGATTAAAAATAAAATTAATTGTATTGAAAGTACAAAATTTCGGTTATTTTCATCAAAAATAAATTGAAAAAGGCACGCCTGGCTGGCTCAGTCAGTGGAGTGTGTGACTCTTGATCTCAGGGTTGTGAGTTTGAGCCTCACGTTGGGTGTAGGGATTACTTAAAAATAAAATCTTTTTTTTTTTTTTAAGATTTTATTTATTTGACAGAGAGAAACACAGCTAAAGAGGGAACACAAGCAGGGGGAGTGAGAGAGGGAGAAGCAGGCTTCCCGTTGAGCAGGGAGCCCGATGGGGGACTTGATCCCGGGTCCAACTGAGCCAGCCAGGCGCCCCTTAAAAATAAAATCTTAAAAAAAAAAGCAAATTGAAGTAAAAATCAGCAAATCATGATTATATACATATATATATATATGCTATTCTTCTAAATGATTAAAAACTAGATCTTAAAAGGCAGTAAGTATAATTAATGAATTAAAGTATAATTAATGAATTAAAATAGAATTAATGAATTATTATAGTTGTTCAAAGCTATAGTTTAATTTCATAAAAATAAAGAATCTTAGTAATAAAAAGATTCCAGTTCTAGTGCACAATGTCTACTAAAGAATTGGCATCATTCTTCCTGTGCTAGATCTAGACCTATATATGCACAAATATGAACTGTTTAATACGGTTAATATCATACTATTTCATAAGAACCCTTAGAACTAGGAATTAAAAGAATCCGAAGAGAAGCCGGAAACGGGCCTTGGGCCCCACTGGGAAATCACAGTTTGTTTTGCAACATTTATTGCATTCATACGGAAAGGAAGTTTTGACAGCTTATTTGCCTTTTCTCTTACCTAAGCCCTTCCATGGCTCATATCCTCCCTACAGGCCAAAAAAGTATCCTCCTCCAACACCAGCAGTGGTACAACCCACATCTTTGTGGCATAGACACATTGTCTTTAGTCTTTTCAATCTTTTTTTTTTTTTTTTTTAAGATTTATTTATTTGACAGAGAGAGACACAGCCAGAGAGGGAACACAAGCAGGGGGACTGAGAGAGGGAGAACAGGGGGAGTGAGAGAGGGAGAAGCACATCTCCCGCCCAGCAGGGAGCCCGATGGCAAGGCTTGATTCTGGGACTGCAGGATCATGACCTGAGCTGAAGGCAGCTGCTTCATGGCTGAGCCACCCAGGTGCCCCTTGTCTTTTCAGTCTTAAGGACATACTGCCAGGGATGTAGCAAAGAGATTTTCTGGGGCCCAAGTGGCGTGGGCTGCAAGGGAGCTCTAGGCCATGCTGTGCCAAAGCTGAGCACAGGGGCCCACACAGTCTTTAGTGTCTGTTTCTGTATGTCTTTGGAACCTGCATGGCCATCTCAAGTGAAGGGCCCTCTCCCCCGAGGGTAGTAGAATACAGCTCTTACCCACTGTCATATCCTACTTCTTAACCACTGAGCCTGACACCTAGTAGGTACTCAGTAGGGGCTGACTTAGGAACACTGTGAAGGGATTTTTGTTCTTTTGGACCAGTCAGGCACTAATACTGACTCATATGGCCTGAACACCACTTATGTAGCTAGCTGTCTACTAGAGCGGGGGTCAACCAACCTTCTGTGGAAAGGGCCAGACAGTGAATAGTCTGGTTCCCTGGGCCTAGGTCCCCTTTGTTGCAAATATTCAACCCTGTCGTTGTCATACAAAAGCTGCCAGAGACAAATGTCTACAAGTAGGTGTGACCATGCTGTAGTAGGACTTCACAGAAATGGAGGGTGGCCAGATCTGGCCAGAGGGTAGCAGTTTGCCAACCCCCATGCCAGAGCATAGGAGGAAAGAGACTGCGCTGAAGGAGGGGAGGGAAAGGTGGACACTATTTAGGAGGCAGGACTATTAGGAGCTGGTGGCTGCTAAGAACATGGCCAGCTGACTCCGACGGGGCTGGAGTCTCGGCTGAAACTACCCAGGGAGGCTGAAGGCATCATCCCGCTGGCTTTCCTTCCTCTGGGCTGTTTCTCTCTGCTTCCGTGGCTTGTCACCTTGACTGCCTGTCCTTCTCTAGGTATCTGTTCTCTGTCTGAACTCAGTGCTTTTCCAGCCTGGCCATGCATGAGATGATGAAAAGAACCTGTGTGGACTCCCAGGTTCCAAGGTGTTAGTCGGCTTGAGCAGCTGCAGCAAATACTCCAGATTGTGTGGCCTGAACAACAGAAATTGATTTTCTCACAGTCCTGGTGGCTAGGAGCCCAGGAGCAAGGTAGGGTCAGGGTTGGTTACTGGTGTGGCCTTTCTCGTTGGTTTGCAAATGGCCACCTTCTTGCTGTGACTTCACGTGGCCTTTTCCCTGTGCAAACACTGGCAGAGAGGACAGCTCTGGTATCTGCTTCTTTTAAGGACACCAGTCCTATCAGATGAGGGCCGCCACTCTTAACTTAATTATCTCCTTACAGGTCTTATCTCCAAATACAGTCACATTCCCACACGGAGCTTCCACGTAGGAATGAGGGGGCACCATTGGTCCTGTGATATTGTGATTTATAAGAAATATCATATCTATTTAGCCCACTGTTCCTGGCACAGAGCTCCTAAAATCCTTGCAAAGAGCCCCTTTGTAAAGGGGCACCTTTGTTACAATATTTAGTTTTTCCTCAGTTCCTGAAATAGCTTCAGAGCCTAAAGTGAGTGTCTTTTGTTATTCATAACAAGCCCCTTTCAACCACAGAGTTTATGTTAATGAGGTGACTTTTGGAAAGCCCCTAAGGATGGGGGCTGGTTGCCAGGGGAACCAACCAAGATTAGCCGGTTGGTACTTTCAGCCTCCCATTTCCACGCTCCCCCCCCCCCAAGCCCCCACATCATCTCTAGGTAGGGGAGAGGGGCTAGAGTTTGATTTAATCACTGGCCATTGGTGATTTAACACAATCATGCCTACATAGTGAACCTCCATAAAAATCCAAAAGGATGGGGTTCGAGAGCTTCTGGGTTGGTGAAGAAGTATGCATCCATGGCGACAAACTCCAAACTCCCCTGGGACAGAAACTCTCGTGCTCAGGACCCTTCCAGACCTTGTCCTATGTATCATTTCATTTGGTTGTTCTCATTCGTATTCTTCAATGTTCTTTGTAATAAACCAGTCATGTGGTAAGCAAGCTGGTTTCCTCCGTTCTGTGAGCCACCCTAGCAAATGAAGCAAACCTGAAGAGGGCAGTCTGGGAAGTCCAGATTTACAACTGATCTGTCAGAAGCACAGGGGACGCTGTGGACTTGTAACTGGCATCTGAAACAAGGAGGAGGTGGTCCCGTAGACCTGACATTCTCTCCAGAGTCAGAGTTAAGTTATAGGACATGCAGCTGGTATTACAGAATTGCTTGATGTGTGAAAAACCTACACATCTGGAGTTAAAAGTAGTGATGCAGTATTGAGAATAGAGACACAGGAGATATACTTTTCCTTTGTAAATCCACGACACCAGATTTGGGGATTAACTGGTATTCAGATGGGGTCCAGGTACAGAAGTAATTCTAATGCTCAGTGCGGCTGAGAAGCTACCTAGGTTTGATATTCTGGTTCTGATCTCATTATTAGCCCAGCTCAGTCACCCCTCTAGGGTAAAGCCAGTTAAAGAGCTCACCATTTCTGTGCTTGGTTGGACTCTCCTGATCAGCCACACTTCAAGGGAAAAAGAACTGGATGGGATGTGGAAGGTAGGAACTCTGTGGAGCAAAAGAGGTCTACAGGGAAAGGAGTTGCCTGTGAGAGTCACATGCCATCAATAGGTCTGGAATTGAGAGGTCTCAGCTAGAGATTTTAAGTCTTTATCAGCAAAGAGAGGGCAATTAAGTACACGGGAGTGAAGGCGTGGGGACAGAGGGTCAGAAGTGGAAACCTGGAGAATGTTAGCCCTTGAGAGAGGGTGGAGAAAGTTTCCAGGGAACAAGACTAACCAGGAGCCATCTGAGTTAGTTGAAAAACTAGCGGAGGGGATAAAAAGGAGGAGAAAATTATAAAATGTAACCAAGAAGCCAGGTTTAAAATCTTGAGCCTCTCCTGCTTTTGACAGTTAGTGGGCATGGCAAACTGCGTGAGATGTTCGGGACCCGTGGGTACCCTTGTTTGCCCTGGCTCTCAGCCCTGGGAGGCTGGCCCGGATGGGCGGCATCACTGGATTTTCTCGCCCTCTGGCTTCAGGTTGGGCGTGGTCAGTGGGGATATTCACAGGAAATCAGAGGGAGAAAGGAGAGAAGGGTCCACATATCTATCTTGTTTTGCTCCCTTGACTTAGCTCAACATGGCCTGCCTGCATTCCTTCTGAAGGCCACCACTCTTGATGGGTGGTCCTCTCCGTGTGGTACTGTCTCAGCCTGGGCTCCCATCAAGCCTCCTTCCCCTCTTCCTGCAGGCCTAGGGTAATGACAGCTTCCCCGCTGTTACCAGCCCCTGGCATGCCACGCTATTCTTTAGGCTTCAGTATCCTGTCAGCATCTTTGTAAACAGTCCCTGTATTAAACTCTCCTCAAATTACCCTATTTGTGCCCTTTGTTTCCTGCCAGGGTCCTGACTGATGCAGGACACAACCCGAAGTGCAGCGGCTTGGGGAATGAGTGGGAGTGTGCGGATTATACAGTATTTTGGAAAGTACCATAAAAAAGTACAGATGATATAAAATTATGTGCTACCAGAATGAAAAAAATTTTTTTTTACTTTAGATTTAAAAAGAAAAGAGAGTACTAGGGGCACCCAGGTGGCTCCGTCAGTTATGCACCTGACTCCTGGTTTTGGCTGCAGTCATGATCTCAGGGTCCTGGGATGGAGCCCCAGTGTGGGGCTCTGGGATAGGCCTGGAGTCTGTTTGTTGTCCTCCCTCTGCTCCCCTCCCCCACCTTGTTCTCATGGGAGCTCTCGCTCATAAATAAATCTTAAAAAAAATAGAAGATGAAGTTTCTTTGGTTTTCCATCCCAATCCCTCTCTTCTCTCTTAACAGAGGCCACTGCTCTTATGAATCTGGTATGAAACCTTCTAACCCTTTAAAAAAATATATACTTTACAATTAGTATGTATATTTTATAACTTACCTAAATGCTACCACACTAGGTCACTCGGCAGATCCTTTCTTTTCCCACAAATACACCTTTGAGAATGAGCCATGTTGCTATTTATAGATCTAGCTAGGTCATTCATTTTAAGTGTTGCATAGTATTTCATTTTTTAATCCATTTATTCTGTTAATGGACATTTTTATAATTCCAATGTTTCTACTATTAAACAATATTGTAATGAACATCTCTGTGCCTTCCTCCCGACAGGAGGGTTTCTCCAGAGTATGTAACTAGAAGGGAGATTACTGCTCATGGGCCTTATGTATTTTTGACCTTACTAGGCATTACCAATTGACATCCTCCCCAAGTCGTTCCACAAACTCTTATAAGCAGTTCTTGTTTCTTCATTTCATGGCCAGCATTTTATGTTATCAGAGTTTGTGATTTTTGAAAATCGGAATGATTGTAAAATCAGTAGACAAAAACCAGTATACAACTGTTGCTCTTAAATATAAATGTATTGGGGCGCCTGGGTGGCTCAGTCAGTTAAGCATCTGCCTTTGGCTCAGGTCATGATCCCGGGGTCCTGGGAAGAAGCCCCATATGTCAGGCTCCTTGCTCAGCAGGAAGTCTGCTTCTCCCTCTACCCCTCCCCTTGCTCGGGCTCTTCATCACACTCTCAAATAAAATCTTAACAAAAATAAATATACATGTTTTTTCAGAGTGGCTAATACACGCACATGATTTGAAATTCAGAAGGTATAAGCATGCAGTGGAAAGTGACTCTTCTCTGTCCCTTAGCCACCAGAGCTCAACCTGGTTATTGGTTTCTTGTGTTCTTCAGATACATTCTGTAGTTAAATGTGTGCAACACAACACTAAAATAATTGTTGGTATCTCACTTCCTTTGCTTCAGTAGATTCCACACAGTTTTATAGACTGAACATTAATTCTGTTCTTTTGGACCACAAACCCTGTTTCCTCAGAGCCTGCAATCCTAGATTGGGGCGACAACTTGAAGAGCTCCCAATACTGGACTCCTCACCTCCAAAGATCCCATCACAACTGTTATGAGGGGCTTCGAGAACCTCTACATTAAGCTCTACTGTCCTAGGCTTTCCAATGGAAGCTTGTGGACTAGGTTCTTTTATCCGTCATGGTACAGCCAGGCAAATAGTCACTGCTGTATGTATTTGCAATAGGAAGGGGCTTAACACAGGAGATAAGAGGCTTTCACATCTCTAAGAAAGTTGCAGGAGGGATGGAGGTTAGGAGCCCTTTCAGAGAAGCCGGAAGTGCAGGGATTACAAGGAAGCCCGGGCTACTGATCTCAGCTGCCTGTTGAGCGGATTCTCAGGACACCTAAAAGCTGGAGGCAAAAATCCCATGTCAGCCATTCCTGCTGCTGCTGCCCATAATTCCCCCAGAAAACAGTAGCTTCTCCTTCCTTCTCTACCAAATATCATGCAAGTGCCTTTCATCAGTGGAATCTAATCAGACCATATTCTCTTGTGGAAAAAGAAGAGCCAGTGCCCAGAAAGACAGGATACCGAGTATCCACAAAGGGCAACCTGCAAGGTTCCCAGTAAACTCCCCTCCCTCCATTCTGGAGCAACAGCCGCCTTGTAATATTATGTCCTGCCCCTGGTAGGGACAGGCGCCGTGAGAATTTGTGGGACAGCTGTGATTTAGGTCACAGATTTTATATAGGCCAATAACGACTAAGCACCTTCTTTACCTTCCAAAGGGCCCAGTAGGAGAGAAAGACTTTGGGAAAAGTAACAGAAAAGGAAAGACAAGACCCAGTTCCTGTCTTCAAGGAAGCATCATTCATTTAACAAACTTTGAGAACCTACTCTGTGTTTATATCAGAAACTCTAGGAAAGCAGAACTTGATAGGGACACATAAATATGCAGTCAAAGGATAAAAATCTGCACAGGAATGATAAACCCAATATTTAAGACAGAGATTGTTTATAGGTGGGAGGGGGCATAGCTATAACTGTGCAAGTAATAGTTTACACTGGATGGAGGATACACATTTGTGTAATTGTTTTTACCTCCAGTTTTTCCTGTGACAAATATTTCATAAAAGGAAGGAAGGAAGGAAAGGAGGGAGGAAGGAAGGAAGGAGAAAAGAAAAGAGAAAAGAGAAAGAAGAGAAGAGAAAAGAAAAAAGAACATAACTAGGCAGGGTCTCTGTCCTTGAGCTTACATTTTAATGGAAAAGGTCCCTCTTTCTCATATAAACACACACACACACACACACACACACACACAATGGAATAACAATGTCCAAAATTGACATGGGGGGCACTTAGGTGGCTCTGTTAAGCCTCTGCCTTCAGCTGAGGTCATATTCCAGGAGTCCTGAGATTGAGTCCCACAAGTCCCATGCTGCTGCCTGCCCCTCTCATCGTCCCTCCTCCCTGCCCATGCATGCATGCATGCGTGCTTGTGCTCTCTCTCTCTCTCTTTCACTCTCTCTCTCAAATAAAGTCTTTAACAAAAATTGATGTGGACCTGAAAAGCTCTCTTGGTTAGAAAAGCTTTCTGAAAACCAAACTTTATGGAGTTAATCAACTAGATGAAGTAGAGAAATTATATATGAACTCTGCAGCAAAGGGTAAATTTAGGGTTGACAAAACTTTTTTTTTTTTTAAATCAAGGCGATTATACTTAAAAAATCTTCCTTGCTTTGGGAGGCAACACAGAATGAAGCTAAAGCTGTATCTCATGCTGACTTTTTATGAACCCACATCAAACAGAACATTCTACAGACCAAATACATAAGTGGGCAGGGGTGGGCGGTAAAGTGGCGAGCAGCAAGAGGTGAAGGGCCGCTGAGTGTTGAGACAGGCTTTGGTAGCCCAGATGATAAGGAGATGTAGGGTGAAGCATAGAAAGAAAGGGAAAGAAAAGGGGAAAAAGGCAAAATGAAAAATTCACTTGCAGTTGAGACTGTATTTTAGAGGTCATAGAAAGTTAAAAGAATAAGACATGTTCCCTGACCTCAAAAAACTTTATTTGCCCAAAGGCTTGGACTGGCTTGAATGATACTAAATGAGCAATGTGCTTTACAAGAATGGTCTCAGTTAAATAAGCCGCTAACCCCAGAAGCGAGCAGTTCTAAGTTCATATTCAGGTGAGGAAACTGAGGCACATAGCAGTTCCACAACTTGCTCTCCTCCATCAAGAAGAGGAGCCCAGAGTTTGTCAGCCCCATTCTTAACTGCTGCCCCTTCCAGGCAAGAAAGACTTGGTGGATGATGGAACTGATGAGATCTGGAAAGACTTGTCCCTAGAAGATAGAAACCTACCTTGTTCATTCCTCAGCCTCCTCCCCAGATCCGACAGATTTATTTTCTGGTTTCATGCTATTTTGAGTCACATTTCCTGTTCTCCTTCCATCTCTAATCCCCTTCTCTCCATGCTCATTTTCTCTGTCCCTCTCCTCTCCCTAAGCCCCTTCAAGGCAATAAATACACACCGAATAACTATGCTTTTAAGTTTTCCAAATGGTCTTCATTCTTTGAGTCTGTGTCTTGCTGAGATGCAATAGGTAATCTCTAATCCCTAAAGAATCGTTCAGATTGTAATTTTCTCTTTGTCTTGCATTATTCCCATCAATTTAGAGACATAGATTAGCTCTCCTGTCTTAAAAAAAAAGGGGAAGGGGAATGTAACTACTTTTTTTGAAAGCCTGTCCTTGACCCCATATTATCTTGCAACCCTATTTCTGTATTCCCCATTTACAGTGTCTTAGAAAAAGTTGTCTGTAGCCACTGTCTTCATTTCTTACCTCTCTTCAACCCACTTCATTGGCTCTTGTCCCACTCTCTATGCTGATAACTCCCAAATTTATATTTCTAGCCCCAACCTTCCTTCTTAACCAGCTGCCTACTTCACATCTAATTTGGATGTTTAATTTCCAAATTAACATGCCCCAAGGCAAAGTCTTGTCTTCCCAGCCTGATCTACTCTTCTCCCAGCTTTCCTTACCCAGCAAATAACTTTAACAGGAGCCCAAGCCAGGAATGTGGGGCTCACTCATCCCCCCTCATTAAATCCACCACGGAGTACGATCTACTCTCCTCTACCTCCGAAATATCCCAAATCTGTCTGTTTCTCTCCATCTTTATCCTCGTCCAAGCCACCATCATCTCTCAAAGGAGTTACTGTTATAGCCACTTTATATAATCCACTCTCCACATGGTAGCCAGAGTAATATTTTAAAGTGAAAGTCAGATAATATCATCCCTTTGCTTAAAACCCTTCAAGGTCTTTCCATTACATTTAGCATAAAATCTGGCCTTCAGCGCTTTACTGACCAGGTTTCTGGTCGTCTGACTGGATCACCCCTCCCCCGCTCACTAAGTCCCCAGCCACATTTGCTGTCTGTGGAACATATTAAGGTTTGGAGCTTCTGTACTATTTTCTCCCTCTTCCTAGATTATGAATTCCCTTGATCTTCCATTACTGGCTTCCTCCCACTATCTGGGTCCCAATTCAAATGTCACCTTCTTGGAGTGGCCTTTCCTTATGACCCAGTTTAAAAACACTCATTTACTGTCACCCTGTCCTATTTTCATATTGGCACCTGTTACTCCCCAATGTTCCATTTCTGTGCAGGTCGAGTCACATCAGAATGCAAGCTCTGTTAGAACTAGAACCTTGGATTTGTGTTTTGTCACATGCCCAGCAGCTGGAACAGTGCCCAACACTAGTAAACACTCAAATATTAGTTTCGTAAGTTGGTGAAAGATCCTTGAGGGGCGCCTGGGTGGCTCAGTTGGTTAAGTGTCTGCCTTTGGCTCAGGTCATGATCCCAGATGGGGTCAAGCCCTGCATCCGGCTCGCTGTTCAGCAGTCTGCTTCTTCTCCCTTTGCTCTTCCCTCCACTCATGTGCACCCATGCAGGTACTCACTCTCTCTCAAATAAATAAAATCTTTTAAAAATCCTTGAAACCTGGGACTCATGTGACTCAATTTTTTTTTTTTTTTTAAGATTCTTTAGAGAGAGAGAGAGAGCAAGAGAGTGAGCACAAAAGCAAGCAGGGGTTGGGGCAGATGGAGGAAGAGAATCTCAAGCAGGCTCAGGGGCTCCATCCCAAGACCCTGAGATCCTAACTGGAGATGTCATGACTTAATGAGATTAAGAGTCAAGCTTTTTTTTTTTTTTTTTTAAAGATTTTATGTATTTATTTGACAGAGAGAGAGAGCACAAGCAGGCAGAGAGGCAGGCAGAGGGCAAGGAGGAAGCAGGCTCCCCACTGAGCAGAGAGCCCCATGCGGGCCTCGATCTCAGGACCCTGAGATCATGACCTGAGCCACCCAGGCGCCCAAGAGTCAGACGTTTAAACAGCTGAGCCACTCAGGTGCCCCATGACGCATCACCTTCTATACAACTTTCCCAACTGCCTAATGACATGGCTGCACCTCTAATAAGCCCTCAAAATAGGATGATGAAAATACACAACACATATACCTTAAAAATTCTAGCAGCAAAGGGAAAGTGAAAACCTTAATGTAGGCTTCATTTTAACAAAAATTTCTGATGAAAACTTGTTCCGATGAAGGAAAGTTATACCAACTACAATCCTCTGAACACAGGAATTTTTTGTAGGTTTGGGGTTCAAGTCTTAAAACCAACAATGGGGTGATAAGTCCCAAAGGAAAAGAACTCCCAAACTACCTTCATTGTCACCCTTGGTCTCCTTTTTTCCTCTACCTTGTGAACTATAGGAACAATCCGTATTTAAGAATTCTTCTCCTCCATCAAGAAACAGTGTCAGTAATTCCATGCCCTGGAGAATTTCAGGTCTATATTATGAAACACTTTTTTAAAAAGTGGGTTATAGGTACTTTTCTATCCACTCTGTATAACTCTCATAGATTGTGTAATGCCTTACGAAGGGCCTGGATGCTCTACAGGCCACCCACATCTCCAGTCAAAAACTAGGTTATGAGTAAAATGAAAACTCTGTTAAAAAAAAAAAAAATTCCTCCTGCTTCTCATGAAGTCCTCAGCTCAATTCATATCTTATAGCCATGGAAATCCAGAGCATGCAAAGAGGTCAAGAACCTAAGTAATTATTCAGCTCGTAATAAACAGTAGCACACAGTCCCTTTGAAACTGTGGACATTATCACATCCACACTAAAGAGAACACAGTCATGATCCACAGAGAAGAAGACTGAAGAGGTACTTTCCTTATTTACCTGATAGTTCTTGCCCTACTTCATCCAGAACAAAGCAGGCCTACCACGCCTAGCGTTCAGGAAATTTTAGGGAGGAGGGAGGGTCTGATGGAATGGAGAGGTTTTATCTAGTTGAACTACGGCATAGTTTGGGAAAGTGCCCAAGTGAGAACAATTGAATACCCAATCATTTTCCCACAAGGCTGGTAGAGGTCTCCATACACTGCTAAGCTTCAACCACTCTGTAAACTCTAAGAGGATCTCTTTAAGGTCCTACTTTCTTCCCCCTCTGGGGAGAGGTCTTCACTCCTCTTCAGGAGGTTAGTTACCCTGGGAAGATAGGGCTATCTTCAAATCACGACAACAAAGCCCCTTGTCCCCCCATAGTTCCTGTGCTCCACCCTAACCGAGTTTAGGAAACTGATAAGGCAGCTGTGAAAATAGAGTGAAACATTCTCTTCCATTCAGGGCAGCTGGCACTGTTTGCCCTTTTCAAAAAAGGGGCCAGGAGGTGGTTTATTTTCCATTTTTTAAAATGGTTGTGTATCCAAACACAACTAAGCAACTCACACTTGCTTGCCAGGGTCCATCCATTCACAGGTAGCTCATAAGTACATATATAGACACTCAGAACTTTGTATTATATTTTTTAAATGTCCATAGAAGTAGAGAATAGTTCAATGAACTTCATGTACTTGATAACCCAGCTTCAGTGATTATCCGTGTAAATCCATTCCATTTTAACTTTTGGAAGTTAAATGGAAATCCATTTCCATTGTTCTTAAAACAAACCACAATTTTATTGTGAGAATGAGCCCATGCGTCTTATGGGCTGTAACAATTGTTATGATCTATAATGACTTCTTTAGAGTTTGGGGGCAGAAGAGCAAAACTTCACCAATTCTGTCTAATTGGTTCTAACTCTGTCCAAACAATTGAAAAAAATCTCATTATGCAATTTTTTAAAGGTAGTTTTATCACTTCCAAGTGAAAGAGGATCATAAAAGCATTGCCAAGGAGAGGGCCTATCCGTTTTGCTTTAATGAACACACACGCAAGCCCTAACTGTAAAATTATTAATTATCTTTGCAGGCAAATAGGTGTCTTGAAGTTAACCTAAGTTGTGTTACCAGCTCACACTGTCACAGGAAAACACACAGCCTGGGTGGCTAACACAACACAAATTAACTTTCTCACGGTTCTGGAGGCTGGAAGTCTGAAATCCGGGAGCCATGGCGGTCAGGGTGCCGGTGGGCATTGTCCCCTCGCTGGGGCCTCACCAGGCAGAGAGAGCCGGCAGGCCGGTGGGTGAACCTTATCAGGGCGCTGATCCCATCAGGAGGACTCCACCCTCAGGACCTCATCTGAACCTAATTGCTTCCCAAAGGCCCCACTTCCAAATACATCACCCTGCAGATCGGGGCTTCAACAGAGAAATACGCAGCAGGAGGCGGGAAGATGGAGGTGACTCAGACCAGCGCAAGGCAAGCTTTATGCGTTCATGCTGATCGACAGGGTGGTGAAGGTTGGATTGTGCTGATAGTTAATTATCAAAGCTTACCTAATAATACTCAAATGGATACTAAGATCTTCTAAAAGTAACCTGGATTTCAGGCTTGCTTGTGCTTGTCGAAAGATCAGTCATTTTTCTTTTTTATCAACAGACGTTAGGATGCTTGCCAAGAGACCTGGTAAAAATCCAGGTCCGCAAAATTCCTTGAATTTTCAAGTGGGTCATTCATTCTTCTGTCCCTGTTCTGTGGATGCCCAGCTCTCGGTGGCTGAACTCTCCCACAAAGGTGACCCCACCGAAGACATGAGGTTGTGGTTTTAGAGCGCTGTCGAGAGTTTGGTTGGGGATGAAGCAGGGCATCAGTCCTCTTCATAAGGCCTCTGACTGGCGATGAAAGTGCTTTGGGGATTTGGGGCCCAACCTCATGAGTTAAGAGCAGGAAGAAAGGGGTACTCTATGACAGGTATTTGAGCTGTCAACACCCTGAGAGAACTGACCACAATGAAACTTGGTCTTGACATTTTCCCTGGAAACTGGGAAATGTTGAAAATCAGAATGCTTAGTTTGAAGAGTAACAGATTAACTGGAAGATAGCTCATTGTAACATAGACCCTTATTATACCTAATGTCATTACTGTTTGTGAGGCTTGCGAGTTCAGGAAGTTCTGAGTGCCAAATTCTGACTCCCACATGGAGTAGCTATGTGACCTCAGGCTAATTTCTAGGCCTCCTCAATTTGTTTTTGTTTTGTTTTTTAAATCTGTAGGACAGAGATAACAGCATATACCTTCACTAAGTGGTTGTAAGGAATAAAAAATACATGTAAATAGCTCGGCATACTATCTGGTATAGAGTAAGAGCCAAATAAATGGTGACTACTATTATTAGCTTAGCATAATTGAACTTCAACAATTATAATTAACTACACTTGCAAAATTTGAGTGACAATTGCTTTCCTTACTTATCTCAACAACCAGAAACACCTTCTCAAGGGAAAGGAGAAGGGAAGGGAGTAGATATTTTAAACTCCTCTCAGTGTTTCGTTTGCACATCTTTGGAGTATTTTAAAAGATGACAAGCAGGGGTTTGTGTGTGTGTGTGTGGGGGGGGTTTGCACTTAGACTGTTCTTCTGGTTCATAGGATATTGGTCCTTATTTGCCACTTACATGAGAAGCTGTGTCTTAAGTCTTGCTTTGCAGGAAACAGTAGGAATATTCACCAAGCACTTTTCAGCAATAAGAGGTAAGACATTTAACCAAGGTTCTGGAGATATCTATACAGTGCAAAAAGATAAATATGGGGTCTCAATGTAATATACAACCTACTCAAAATAAGTGTGAGTTTACTCCCCCAGTGGTATAAGAGTTGCCTAGTGGACTGCCCTGTGCCTACGGTAATCACAGTGAAAAGACCAGCGGGAGCTGACTGGAGCCTCGGGTTACACCAAAGCAGATAGCCCAGCCTCCATATGCCTGCCTGTCTCATTTATGGTGAGGAAAGCAGTATTTGCCCCCGAGAGTGTGAGATTCCACCTGCAGATTTCAAGGGGAAAGCTGGAGGCTGAAGACTACATGAGAAGACACGAAGTCTTTCAGGAAAGCATCGTGAAGTGGTAATAGGAAGGTGATGTTCTTGAGTCCCACTTCCCCATCAGTAAGATGCTTGAGAATAGTTGGTCTGATTAAGACAGGGAAAAAAAATACCCCTGTGCCAGAAAACGAAAAATGGATCTTGCCTTGAGGTCCCCTTGCTCACTACCAACATTTTTTTTTTCTGTTAAGAGCTAGGAAGGGATAGTGCAAAATTCTGCATTTATGAACAGTATAAATAAAAATTTACTCACTGAATTCTAAAACGGGGGGAGCGATTAGAAAATTGTGGAGTAAAATGTTTCATCAGCGTGAAGCCTCGGTAGCTGCTGCAGTTGGTATAATAATATATCCCCGCATACAGTTCTGGCAAACGAGTGTCAGGAGGGCTGTAGTTAATCTGGATATGATAGGATGCTGACAATCACGCGTCCCTGGGGGGCCTGGGACTGTGGTCCACAGGGGATGTGTTCAGGCCCCTTAATCCGAAGGCTCTCACAGTGCTTCTCAGTCTTGGGTAAAGTAATGACCCCTTCTAAAGAGAAATGAAAATGCTCCACTGATCCTTACATTTGCTTTAAATTACCCCTCCTCTGTTATCTTAACGTACCAAAATAAAACTAGGTGCAAACTCCTAATACATATAGTTCTTATGAACCATAGGTTTTTATTTTTCAAGTTAAATTTAAATCAAACTATCAAGCCAATGATATTTAAACTGACAATACTAACTTAATGAGATGGATGATATTATTTTGCTGAGACTATGTAACTGATTATAAAATAAACATGTTACTGATTGCCACAGGGTAGGTTCTTTTGATTTCAGTGCATTTATAATGGCAATTTTTCTTTATTTGAAATATTAGATTACCTTCCTTAATATAGTGGTAATGCATCATTCACATGCTGAGGCCAACAACTCTGTTCTTTTCTCATTTGCCTAGGACAACTGGAGAATACTACATTGTGTCAATTTCTCAAAAAATATTTTATTTATTTATTTGACAGAGAAATAGAAAGCACAAATAGGCAGAGCAGAGGGAGAGGGAGAAGCAGACTCTCCACCGAGCAGGGAGCCTGGCCGGCCCCAGGATCATGACCTGAGCTGAAGGCAGCCGCTTAACAAACAGATTGAGCCACCCAGGCACCCCTACATTGTATCAATTTGATCACAAACACAAAACAAGCAGGAGCAAAATTGAGGCAATACTCAGTTATAAAGTGGTCATTTTATTTTGAATGAAAATGTTCTTTCTGTCTCTGCACTCTCCAAAGCCACATGTGGCTATCGAGCACTTGAAGTGGACAAGAGTAACCCAGGGACAGGATTTTTAATTAATTTTCATTCAGTCACACGCAGCCCGTGGCTACTGTTGGCCAGTGCAGAATCCTTGTTCATGCATTTGCTGGGTAGTTCTTAAGGTTATCATTAAAATGAAATCTCTAGTTGTGTAAGTAAGGCAATGTATTTAACCTTTCTAAACCTCACTGCCCTCATCTATAAATTGGGGATGAGATACAACACATTTAATCACTTAGCGCAGTGCTAAGTGAAAAGAAACAATGTTTAACCCCTAGGGATGCGACTGGGCGATAGGCTGGGAGGTAGGCTACCCTTGCCCATCGTCTCCATCACTGCCCTCTCAAGTCACTCCTGGCTGTACTTCTTCTTTGAAATATACACTAACATTTTCTCCATTTTATGTGAAGAGCCAGTAGAGGCATCCTTAGCCCACATCGCTATTTTATTTACTCTACAACAGGCAAACGAAGTAAAAACTGTTTATTACGCAAGTGTAGCTTTGATTAGTTACCTGCCTTCCACTTAGATTTTCCCTGTAACGCCTGGGTGGCTCACTGGGTTAAGTGTCCAGCCCTTGATTTCAGCTCAGGTCCTGATCTCAGGGTTCTGAGATTGAGCCCCCAGTGGGCTCCCCGCTCAGCAGGGAGTCTGCTTAAGATTCTTTCTCTCCCTCTCCTGCCTCTAAAAAAAATGGTCTCCCTGAACCCCTCCCATATTGAAATGCTGCAGCTGCCAGTGCTCTTGAATAACTGTCCCAGGTGCATCAAATAGCCAAGGTATTTACACCTCATTTTCATTTCTCTGGAAAACAGGAAGCCTAAGCCCCCTTCAGGGTATAGTGGACCATTATGAAATTGCTTATGTCATACTCCTTACTGCCCCTGTTGCTGCTCCTGCCAGGGATGTCCTTCCATTCCCCAGGTCCCATATACCCCATTTGGACCTGGCAAACATTTGGCATCATTTTCCAGAATCTGCTCAAAGTTCCCCTCATCTATAGAACCGTTCCCGACCCTTCCAGGTAAAACTTACCTCCGTTACCGCCGCCCTTACCCTGTCCTTTGACATGGACTTGCGTCACAGCACCCATAGTTCTCACATTTATTTTACACTTATTTTTAACCTGATGTTATTGACTGAATTATTTCTCCTCCAAAAATAGGTTGAAGTTCTAACTTCCAGTACCTCAGATTGCGACCTTATTTGAAAATAGGGTAATTGCGATGGAATCTGTCAGGGGAAGATGAGACCCTGCTGGAATAGGGTGGACCCTGGATCTCTTATGTCTGGCCACCTTCTAAGAAGAGGAAAAGAGGGGGCAGAGGCAAAAATGTAAGTGCTGCCACTCTAAGCCAAGGGATGTCCTGGATCGCAGGCAATCCACCAGCAGCTAAGAGCAAGGCAAGAAAGGACTCTCCTCTCCAGGCTTCGGAGGGAGTACGGCTTGGCTGACTCCTTGCTCTCAGACCTCTAGCCTCCAGAACTGAGACAGTTAAATTCGTTTTTGCAAGCCACTCGGGGTGTGTGTGTGTGAGAGAGAAACTGTAGGAAGCTAATACACCTTATGAAAATCATAAGCTCCTTGAGGGCAGGGACCTTGCTTGATTTATTTCTGTGTCCTCTCTAGCTGTCAGTGTCTGAATCAATATGTTGGATGGATAAATGAAAGAACACAATGCCTATTCCTTTGCCTTAATCTGGTCTCAAATTGGAACTACAGCAAAATCACTTTAAATTCAGTGCTGCTGACTATGGCCACACAGGCTAGGAAGGCACTGCACGATTCCAGAGTTGTGTGATGTGGTGACCTTCAATTATTTATTATTGTATAACTGAATCTACATAAGGAAAGTCAGTAGAACAGTGAACCCCCATGCCGTCTTGTTAGAAGAACCACTGCTATTGGGAGGTTCAGCTTTTACTTTGCCCAATAAGTAATTATCGTCTAGATTGAGGGATCAGTAAACTACAACCTTGAGCAAGTCCAGCCGCCTTTTGTAAATAAAGTTTTACTGGAACACAACTACACTCACTGATTGACATATTGTTTATGGCTGCTTAAATCCTACATGAGAGTGATGAGTGGCTGTGATGTAGCCCACAGAGCCTAAAACGGTTACTCTCTGGCCCCTTAGAGAAAAAAATTTGCAAAGCCCTGCTCTAGATAATATAAATCGGTAGACATTGCCAGACTGTTTTATATTAAGTGGTAAAAATCCCACCTTGAAACTGAAGCAATTCATTTTATCACAGTTTGGAAGATTCTCTACCACTACTGTTAATGTCGGCACGCCAGAAAGAAAATTATGTGTAGAAAGTAATTTATTTCTTCCTTGAAATGGGAGCCAGGGATTAAGAAGAAAAGAATGTATGAGCTTATTTATGTGTGTATGTGAATAGGGGGTGTGCGTCGAATAAGTTCCAAGCAAATATAACATATGTAACTTATACAATTAGGTGCTCTATATAGGCAATTTTTGAACTGTGTCCAGCTCCCCAACTTGGAGAGAGGTGAGAAGTGGAGAAATGGATGGAGATCTATTACAAAGTCCAGGAGGAGAAATGCTGTTCCAATGTTTACGAGAACAGTTTTGCCTGCAGTTTTACTCTTTCTGGAAAGTATTGTGGAAAGTCTTAGACCTTTCTGAGAGGCCCCTTATGCATCAAGTCTGCCATGTGACCCCATCAGCCTGGCCTCAGATGACTGGGCCAATGCTGGATGCCTGATCCAAAGGTCAAAGGCCTAGGCAATGGCTTAGTACAAGGACTCTGCCCAGTAGGGGTGAATACTGGCCACACCAACCACATGCTCTCTTTGGGGGAGTTTAGAGACTTAATGGAGACAGTGAATCTATTTATCAAGATTAGCAAAGCAGAAACAGAGCATACTTGTTACCACAATGACAGGGCAATTGTTACCTAAAAAGAAAATCTGCTCACAAAAGTAATACTGCCTCCTGAGGGATGTTGACATTTCCAGAGGGCTGACTATGCCACTGGTATGGTCCAGTGTGTACCATTTTTGTGTTACTGTTAGCGGATGGGTTTAGCTCATGGTAAGCTCAGTTTCTCGATTTCATCACTTCATCCACTCCCTTCCCATCCTCCGCTCCCTTGTCTGAGGCTTTTATTCCCAACTGCCTTGCAAACTCTAACTCTCCACCAACCCAAACAATTACTTTTCTATTCTTCCATGTGGGCAGTTAGGGCTTACGCAGCCCTACATATAGTACCAGTCACTGTGTTGGTGCGGTTATAAACGCATGGTTTCCAAGCTAAGCTTGACTCTGGATGTTCCTTTATGTGTCCGTATTTGACTCACCTATTCCCCAGAGTTGAGACCATGGGCTCAGGTTTGAACTCAGGTCTTGTTGGCTTTAAAGTCTAGACTATTCTTCCTATATCATACTGCCTCCCACACTTTCTGTGACGTTTGTCTTACATGTTATTGTTAAATTTTTACACATTTACTCTCCAGCCACAGTGGCCTTTCTCCTGCTCCCTGAATACACGAAGTACATTGCAGCCTTGGGGTCTTTCCATGGACAGTTCCCTCTGCCTAGAATGCTCTTTCCTCGGGCAGCACGATGATCCTGATTCCAGTTCAAATTTTAGAGGCTTCCCTAACCACTCTCATCCCTAATGTTCTAGCCCCTTGCTCTGTTTCATTTTCTTCATGGTGTGTACAGTTTTCCAGCATTAGAAATTGACTTGTTTAGGGGTACCTGGGTAGCTCAGTCAGTTAAGCATCCGATTCTTGATCTCGGTTCAGGTCTTGATCTCAGGGTCATGAGTTCAAACCCTGTATTGGGTTCCATGTTGGGTGTGCAGCCTGCTTAGAAAAAAAAAAAAGAAAGAAAAAAAGAAATGAACTTATTTATTTTCTCTCTCCCTATCTCTAACAAAAAGTCTGTGAGAGTGGGTTCTTTGCTCGACTTCCTCAGTGCCTAGAGTAGTGCCTGGCATGTACAAGTTGCTCAGTAAATACCGTTGAGTGAACACATGAACCACAGAGTGCCTATGCTTAGCGTCACGGACCCTCACGAGAAAAAAAACGAAGTGCCGTGGAAACACACGGCGGGCACACCTCATCATACAGCAGGCTGGGGTATGAGGCAGCCCGGAGGCAAACGTAAGGCCTTAACTATATCCCTGCCTTTGAGTTCAGAGAGTCTCAGCTGCTTTTTACTTTAAATTGACCTACACAAGGTCATATGAAAAGGTTTACTTGCCTGCCCGTGACCACGCAGGCTGACACGTTACTCCTTGTGCTCTAATATTCACTCACTGGGTCGGAAGTGTTTGTTCCTGCAGAAGAGCAAATCTGCTGAGCCTCTCTGTCTCTCCTCACCACGCAAACACACACGCGCGCACACACACACACACGCTCCTTTCTTTTCTCCTTTTCTATTCTTTTTTTTTTTTTTTTTAAGATTTTTATTTATTTGACAGAGAGAAACACAGCCAGAGAGGGAACACAAGCAGGGGGAGTACGAGAGGGAGAAGCAGGCTTCCCGCTGAGCAGGGAGCCCAATGTGGGACTCGATCCCGGGTCTCCGGGATCATGACCTGAGCTGAAGGCAGTCGCTTAGCCAACTGAGCCAGCCAGGCGCCCCTCTCCTTTTCTATTATTTCATGTGGCAATAACTCTGTGAGGTAGGGATGAGGACATCCCCAAACAACCACTTCATTTCATAGATAAAGAAACCTCAGCTCAGACAGGCTAGGTGACTTATCCAAGCCCATGAAGCTAATAAGTGCCTGAGCTTGGATTGAAACTCAGGTAGGATGGACGGTATTACAGGTTGAATTGTCTCCTCCAGAAAAGGTATGTTGAGGGGCTCCCCCCCCCCCAGTACCTGTAATCCAATATGATGGAGGTCCTTGTAGAAACAATGTCATGTGAAGACACAGAGGGAGAACTCGTGTGGTCAGGCAGGACTGGAGTGATGTGTCTACAAGCCACAGAAAACCAAAGGTTGCAAGGTGAGGCCCCAGAAGCTAGGACCAGGCAAGGAAGGATTCATGGACAGACTTCTGGCCTCCAAAACTGCGAGACAGTAACGTTGTCTTGCTCTCAGCCACCTGGTTTGTGGTTCTTTGCTACAGCAATTGACTAGAAAACTAGAAAACTCTCCTCTGTGCTGTACCATCTTACATATTTAGGGCAGGGTTGACTTGTAAGGAATGAGCGGAGAAAGAATGCATGCTTAAAGAGTCTAGAGACTTCATTTCAGCTGAAATCTGAAAAACAGAGCCAGAAAGTACCTGATGATTTATTTACATTATAGTTCTACAAATGTGAAGTAGGCCCTCCAGCTGACCAAGTACAAGTTTGTTCACTAGAAAGAATACACCAGGAAAAATGAGATGTTGCCCTGGGGATCCCCCCAACATGTGTTTTTCATTGCTCACCTCCAAATTCAGGATGATACCTAGGGATCTCCCTAATTATATCCAAGATGCTTTCCTCTTCTTTCTTCTTCTCCCCACTCCCTAACCTCAACAACCACTGTTTCTTTTCTTCAGATTACCCTGGTTTTGTTTTAAATCTGGCAGTAACATCGAAAAGCATTTCTTTAATCCCACTGGAAGGAAACAGAGTACCAAAATATCTAATCCCTGCTCTACCACTTCAATCCACATGTATTCCTTTGAACAGTGTGAGAACTCTCCCTGATGCTGCTGTCAAGACAGGGGGTTGGGGGCAGGGAAGGCAGAGAGAGAGGCAGACTTTGTGCAGCGAGTAGAGGAACAGAGAGGGTAACAAGGAACATGAAAGTAGACATGGAAGTGGGTGACTAAGGGTCCCCCACCTTCCCTCCTGGAGTGGATGCTCTGAAGCTTCTTGACCCTTCGGAAATAAACAGTTTCCAATGTTTCCTTGTCTTCTGCTCTGAATTTCTTATTCTGATTTTTAGAAGTGAAAAAAATATTTTGATTTAAGACATATGGCCTTTTCCTCCTTACGCTGGAGCTGTGGAAAACTCAGAGGGGCAGGTGTGGAAAGCAGTGGCAGCAGGGTGGGTGGGTCCATAGGGTCTGTGTGTCTATAGCTTACGCAGTTCCGTAGCCATGGCAACCGTGTGCAATGTCACTTGCATAGCATCATAACATGGCCCTAGAGTTACCCCCGGCTCCTCAACTATTCCTCTTCAATGCACTCTCCGTGTTGCTGTTTCCTAGCTACCATAGCTCTGTTATATTTTTTTTGAAGTCATGCTTAAGTATTGTTTCTGTCGGCCGTGCTGCTTGTCACTACACTTTAGTTCAGCTGATAGAAAAACCAAAGAAAAACCCATTTCTCACACATACTGCTAATTGTTAAAAATTGTCAGTACTTAAATACATTAAGCTGTAAAGATTCTTGAGCCTGTGGTCTGGACAAGATGACCACTTGAGACTTTTTCTAGTTCTAAAGGCCCATGCTGGATTCTATCAGAGCTTATGATAGTATCAATCGACTGCCTGCCTACTGAAAATTATTATTTTTCTTTCTTTTTTTGACAGTTGTTATAATTTCCCAACTATAAAAGTGGTAAAATTAAAATTTACAACAGTATATGCAAATATATCTTACGGAGCTTGTACACAAGAAATATATGTGTATGTACCCCATAAATGAAAACTTCATTGTGCTAATTCTGAGAATATATACATGAGTAATTTCTTTTATTTATTGTTAAGAACAATCCCCAAATTCTCAGAAATATTTCTGCTGTAATTAAATTTAAAGCTTTTTAAAAAATTCATGTGAGTTGGCAGTTTACTATGTTCATATTTTAGCTTCCTTATGTTTGGTCATTAATTGTGGTATCATAAACAGCTAAGATTTACAGCCCTTAACCTTCCCAGGCCCAAGCAGAAGTAAAATGTCAACACCCATAAGTTATGAGCAGACTCCCAAAGGGACTGTAATACAAAATACACTTATAATTGAATTAACTCAGGAGAGGATTCTGGGAAGATGACAGCATCAGTAATTTTTCATTCTCTCTGAATCCTTACATAAAGACAGAAAAACTGGATAGCAAAACCCCAAACCTGTGAACAATATTTACAAGAGACCTAGGTGACAAGGTACCCCGCCCCCAAACTCCAAAATATAAGTGGGTGGGTCCAAACCACCATGAGCCACAAGAACTTCATGGTATCAGTGTCTTTGTGGGAAAAAGAATGAGGAAGATGCTTCTGATGGACCTGAGAATAGGAAGAACCCCAAATAGCCAATGGGCATTGGCTAGAAAGAGGGCAATCCAATTGGAGAAGAGCAGCTGAAACTGGGAGGGGTTTTGAAAAATACCAATATCAACCCCCTGAGAAAAGGTCTGATGGAGCTCTTCTGAATTCTCAAAATCAATCCCTTTGTAGGACAGAGACTCAAACCAAAGAGAAACGACTTAGGGTGGAATAACAGTTTAGCAGGACATGGACAACAGAGATGAGAAAGAAAAGCCCCAGACCAACGTGGTGCAATATAATAAAGCAAGCTGTCTTATTCCAAAATCAACAGAGGCAGTTCTGTGAAGTGAGGAATGCTTTCCTGAATGCCACCTGCTAACAAAAGTTCAGGAAAACTGATTTCATATTAGAAGGAGCAATAGAAAAATATAAAGGTAACATTTTATATAAGGAAAAAAAAGGATAGGACAAGAAGCTGAGTAACATCCCTTCACACAATGAGAGTGTTTGTAAAAGCATACCCATAAAACAGCAAAACTGGAACCTGCTATTTCCAAATGAGCTAAAAGAAATTAAGAAAATAATACAAGATATGAAATAACAGAAAAAAAATTAGAAACTCAGAAATGAAGCAACAGGACTCAAAAAAAAAAAAATAAGGAAACACTGGTGCCTGGCTGGCTCAGTCAGAGGAGGATGCAACTCTTGATGAGGTTGTGAGTTTGGGTCTCATGTTGGGTGTACAGATTACTTAAAAATAAAACCTTAAAAAACCCCAATAATTTAAGAATTGATGAGTATTCTAGAAAGCAAATGAGAGAAATTCAACGGTAGTGCCCAAAGAGAAATCAACAAAATGAAAGAAAATATTTAATTTTTTAATGAAGACACAAAAAAGGATTTGAAAGAAAGAGACAGATATTAAAGAGTGACAAAGAGGATCCAAAACACAGATAAAGCAGTCTGTAAACAAGAAAATAAAAAATAAGAAACATAATACTAAAACTATGTCCAAGAAAATCTTTTTGGGAAAAAAAGAAAGTGAAACGAGTCACTGACAGAGCACAACACCACATTCAGAGGACAGAATGAAAATTCTAGTAAGATTATTGAAGTTTAAAGAAAAAATAGGGTCCTTTGGGCCCCTAGAAAAAGGGAATGTATGACTTTAAAGGGAAAGGAAATGAGATTATTATCAGATTTACTTTTTAAAATTATTATTATTATTATTTTTTAAGATTTTATTTATTCAGCAGAGAGAAACACAGCGAGAGAGGGAACACAGGCAGGGGGAGTGAGAGAGAGAGAAGCAGGCTTCCCGCTGAGCAGGGAGCCCGATGTGGGGCTCGATTCCGGGTCTCCGGGATCATGACCTGAGCCAAAGGCAGTCACTTAACCAACTGAGCCACCCAGGCGCCCCTACTTTTTAAAATTATTATCAGAAAAAGGAGTTATATCTTTAAGATAATTGAGTAAAGAATGATGAGTCAAGGGGCGCCTGTATATATATAAAATAGAGGCCAAGAAATCCCATTATCTGCCATCTGTAGGCTGAAGAACCAGGAAAAGCTAGTAGAACAATTTAGTTCAAGTCTGAAGGCTGAGAATCAGAACTGATGGTGTAACTCCCAATTCAAGGACAAAGGTCTGAAAATGGGGGCCTGCTTTGTCTCAGTACCAGACTCAGAAGGCCTGAGAACCTGCAGTGCTAATGTCCAAGGGCAGGAGAGAATGGACATCGTAGCTCAAGGAGAGAGAGAGAAAATTCACCCTTCCTCCACTATTTTGTTCTATTCAGGCCCTCAACAGATTGAATGATGCCTGCCCACATTGGTGAAGGATGCTCTTCTTTACTCATTCTACTGATTTAAATGCTCATCTCTTTTGGAAACACTCTCACAAACACTCCCAGAAATAATGATTTACCAGCTATCTGGGCATCCCTTAGCCCAGCCAAGTTTGCACATAAAATTAACCATAGAAGGTCCATCAAGGAGAAAGAACTCTGATAAACAAGGGTTTTAATAATGAAGAGTCCTGAAAGCTATGCCCTAGAGTTAGGGCAACTAAGTCTTACCTGGATAAAGGTGATGTACCTGAAGGCTGTCTCATTGCCAGAAGAAAATGAACTCTTCTGTGGAGAGTAAAATCATCATTCAGAGTCTTATAATTTTTCACATACAAAGTCCAGCATTCAATTTAAAAAAATCAATAATGCCAGGAAACAGGACTAAATGACTGAAAGTCAAGAGACAAAACAGACCATGGAAATAAAACTATAGCGGACAGTCATACTTGTCTTATTTAGTCACAATTTAAAAAATATGATTAATATGTTTAAGGAACTAGATGGAAATATGGAGAAATTCACCAGATAATTAGTATTAATAAAAAAATCATTATAAATCCTAGAAGTGAAAAACAAAATAAATGAAACTCAGAATTCAATAGAGGGACACTTGTGCTCTGTTGCTGGGAATGTAAATTGGTGCAACTACTGTGGAAAACAGTATGGAGATTCCTCAAAAAAATAAAAATAGAGGGGTGCCTGGGTGGCTCAGCTGTTAAGTGTCTGCCTTTGGCTCAGGTCATGATCCCGGGGTGCCTGGATCAAGCCCTGCATTGGGTTCCCTGCTCAGTGGGAAGCCTGCTTCTCCCTTTCTCAGTCCCCCTCTCTGTCAAATAAATAAATAAAATCTTTTTTAAAAAATAGAAATACTATGTGGTCCCGTAATTCCTTTACTGGGGATTTACCCAAAGAAAATTAAATATGCACACTTATGTTTATTGCAGCTTATTTACAATAACCACGCTATAGAAGCAGTTCAAGTGTCCATTGATAGATGAATGGATAAAGAGGATGTGGTGTAACTTGTACACATGCAAGTGTGCACATGCATGCACACACACACAGACTGGAATAGTACTTATGCATATAAAAAAAAAATGAGATCTTGGGACGCCTGGTGGCTCAGTTGGTTGAGCGACTGCCTTCGGCTCAGGTCATGATCCCGGAGACTCAGGATCAAGCCCTGCATTGGGCTCCTTGCTCGGCAGGAGGTCTCTGGGGGCCTGCTTCTCCCTCTCTCACTCCCTCTGCTTGTGTTCCCTCTCTCACTGTGTTCCTCTCTGTCAAATAAATAAATAAAATATTTTTAAAAAATGAGATCTTGCCATTTGTGACAATATGGATGGACCTAGAGGGTATTATGCCAAGTGAAATAAGACAAATACCATACGATTTCACTTAACTGTGGAATCTACACAAACAAAAAAAAAACAGAATCAGACCCATAAACATAGAGAACAAACAAATGGTTGTCAGAGGGGAGGAGGGCCAGGGAGATGGGCAAAATGGGTAAATGAGAGTGGGAGATGCAGGCCTCCAGTTATGGAATAAATAAGTCACGAGGATATAAGGAACAGCACAGGGAATATAATCAATGGTATTGTAACAGTGTTGTGTGGGGACAGATGGTAGCTACACTTGCAGTCAGCATAGCACAATGTACAGATTTGTCAAATCATTATGTTTCATACCTAAAACTAATGTAACATTGTGTGTAAACTATACTTCAGTGAAAAAAAAACCCTGCAGAAGAGATTAGTGAACTAGAAGATGGGTTGATAGAAAATATCCAGATTGAAGCATAGAGAAAAAAAACCTATGGAATATAGAGAAAAGAATATAAGAAACATATGGGACATGATGAAAGATTTTGTTATGATTGTCAGTGGAGTCCCAGAAGGAGGAGAGACAAGAAATGTGTCAGGAGACATATTTGAAGAGACACTAGCCAAGAATTTCCCCCGTCAGAAGACATTTAAGTCACAGAATCAAGAAGCTCTATAAATCTGAAGCAAGATAAATACAAGGAAAACTGCACCAAGTCAAGCCACTGAAAACTAAATGCTAATATTAAAATGCTAAAATCAGCCTGGGTGGGGGGAAGAGGAACATTATCTTCAAATGAGCAACAATAAAACTGACAGCTGACTTTTCCAACAGAACTGGTGGAAACCAGAAGACAATGGAATGACATCCAGAGAATGGAGTGACCAGAAGACAATGGAGGAAAAATTACGACAAACTAATTCTATAGCTAGCAAAAATATTCTCCAAAAATTAAGGTAAAACAGACGTTTTCATGAAAATAAAACCTACAGAGTCCAATGTCAGCAGATGTGCACTAAGATAAATACTAAAAAGAATTCTTCAGTAGAAGTCAAAAGAATCAGCAAGGAGCCCAGAAATTCAAGAAGGGATGAACAATATCGGGAAGAGGACATCGGAATTGGTATTGATTGTTTAAAACAACAATAACAATGTCTTGTGGTGTTTAAAAAGTTTTCAGGTAACTTTCCTAATGATGGATGGAACACCCATTATCATTCCAATCCAGCATGTTTATTTTGCCTCTGTGCTTCTGGTCTCTCCCTGGTCCATTCCTCGAGGCCAGATACACATCATCTCATCTTCAGGAAGAGATCACCGGCCATTCCTTCATGTATGTCTCCTCCTCACCCCTGTAACTCAGTACCATGTTGTGTGCGTCCCTTATTTAGACCTATTTTAGTATATGTGCTGCCGAAGCGAGCACTCCATTATTCAGACCTAAAATAGAGACCACCTTTTGCTCTTTTTTTGGTTTTTATTTCATTTTGTTTCTTGGTTTCTCATATAGAATGGAAATATAATGTCCTTTCAAAGTGTCCACTCTATGTTATCTATATAGTATGTGCTGAACAGGGGTTTGCTGAATAATGAAATCCGTGGAAGAATAAATTGGTAATGAGTGGGCTGACCTTGCTGTTTTCTAGGATAGAATTTTCCATCCATTAGTTAAATTATTATTTTGAAATTTGGCAAAGGCATCTACTGTAAACATATATAAAAAAAAGTTTTAGTAACTTCTTGGATGAAAGATCCATGAGGAACAGATTGGATATTCACCCTACATCCATAATTTTTGAAACTGGTTTTATGCCTGTTTTTCTTTTTTTTCTTTTTGCTCCCCCCCAATTTCATACCTGTTTAATAAAATCTTTCTTGGTATCATTGTCCAATGTGTAAGACTGGTTACAGTGTGTCACTGGTATGGCATTTATTTATTTAAAAAATTACTTACTTTGGAGAGAGAAAGAGAGAGAGAGCGAGCACATGCACATGGCTGGGGGGCATGGGGAGAGGGAGAGGGAGAGAGAATGTCAAGCAGACCCCTTACTGAGCATGGGGCCATGATGTGGGGCTTGATCCCATAACACGGAGATCATGACCTGAGCTGAAATCAAGAGTCAGAGGCTTAAAAGACTAAGCCACCCAGGCACCCCTTAAGGTGAGTTATTTGTACTATTCCTGGATGCTCAAGAAATACAAGTCACAACTCTCGAGTTCCCCTGATGATGTAAAATCTAGTTGGAGGATAAAACATATATATATACACAAAACAAGTTGAGATGAAATCTAAAGAAATATTTCAGCAACTGCAAGAAAATAAGGTATTGCGTAGACTAAAGCTACAGGAGATAGGAAGGCTAAAAATAGTTAAGTGATCCCACTCAAGATGTGTGATTACTAGGGAAGGCATGTGAAAAAAGGTATGTTCTGGTTTTGAAGGTTAGATGGACATACATAGAAGAGAAGAGGCACAGATTTTTTCCTAAGCAGGGAGAAGAACTTGCAAAGCATAGAGGCAAAGTAGTAAGCCATGTTCCAACAACTAGATTAAAGACAAGCTTGAGGAGTGGAGGGAATATGTGAAGCTAGAGAGAGGCAGAGGGGCAGTTGACAGAAGATGTCAAATATGTTTATTTTTGAAATGGTGTGGAATTTTAGTTCTCTTTTTAATAGAAATAACCTTTATGTCAACAGCCCAGTGAAAGCCCTTAGCTGATATAATGATGATCCCAGCTTTCTAGGCTACTATTTGCAATAATTCTAGTCATATGAGTGTAATGGGAAAAACATACTGCGAAGTGAATTATTCTTGAAATATATTGCATGTTGACATTTGGGAAATTAGATCCTGAATGAAATGCATCCTGATTACTTGAGGTGCCCTCTCATCATGAAAAGATAAATTCAGTCCAACAATTAACAAAAGAAAATCTGCATGTTAGATTAATTTAAAGTTCTGCTCTTCTGGTTACCATTCAGATGAATAACCGTGGGCAGGGATTATTCCTTGCCTAAACAATCTGGTCTGAGGAGTCCAGATGCCCTCATTCAAACATATTTTAGGCCATCCCCTGGCAGTAACTGCCAGCCTAGCCCCATCTTGTGAAGAATTCCGTTGTGCCCATTCTCTATGTACGCAAATGTGTCAGTGCTAGAGATGCCCTTGCTCAGCCGGTTTCCTTTTTATTTTCTAGAAAAAGCATAGCCATACTCTCTTATGAAAAACAAATGAGTCTTCACTTCTCCATTCCCACTCAGCAAATTCCTCTGGCACCACTGGCCCATCTCATCATGAATATACATTTGCTTTAGCCCTTCCTCCTTCTCCAGTAGGTTTTAGCGTTGATGGGCTTCTGGGCTCAGCCAGAGTCAGTTCTGCAGCCCTAAATCCAGAAGCACAGATAAGGAATGAGTTTGACATAGGGCCTTCTGAGAGATACCATAAATGCTATTTCAAGGCAAAAGCCTTCCTTATTTACTGAATGCATCCAATTTGTGTGCTGAATAGAGCAATGGGATGAGAGCAGGGGAAGATAGGGAGAAAATGGAACCTCACACGAAGAGTAGAGCATGAATCTGGAAATTAACTGGGAATGCTAAAGAGGAATAAGGATATAAATGGAATAGGGAAGGATTGATAGTTTCTACATTCTTTGATCATTGAACTGAGCATGCTTATAACCGTGGATTTACATATAAAATATTAGCTCAGGGCCATGAAACTGTACTTTGGAATCAGAGACACCTGGGCTTGTGTCCTGGCTTTACTGCACACCAGATTATGACTGTGATTCTATTACTTACCCTAAATCCTTGTTTCTTTATTTATAAAATGTGAATGGTAATAGTTTCTCCCTCAATGGGATTATTGTGTGGATAAAAGAGACAGTACTGGCAAAGAGCTTAGCACTTTGCCTAACATGCAGTCAGCACAAAATAAATGTTACTTTTTAAAAAAAATTATGTTAGTCTAATTTCTTTAAGGCAAACTGGTTTATACTCACTAGGAGGAATGCATAATGAAAAGACTCTTCTGCTAAGTCTTTGGGGGCAGCAAATCATTGCCCTCTGACTGACCTTTTTTGGTGCAGCTGTATTTTCAGTGAGTCGGTTTAAATCAAGTTGCACCTGTAAATATAAGTATGCCTACGGTGTCACTGAGCAAGTTTTCTTACAGAAAGCTAAGCATATGTTTAATAAATAGTTAATAGAGTTTGTAATTTCCACATGGCTGATTTGGTGAATATCTCTAATACTCAAATTCTGTTTTGATTTTTTTATATATATATATATAAATATATATGTATATTTTACATGTAAATTTTAAAAATAAAATATATGACAAATGTTAAATATTTATGAATTATTAGAATAAATAGATATAATATATTATATAAATATATTTATGAATAAATATAATAAATATATATAAAATACACATACTTTTATAGATCAGGAAACTGCATCAGAAAGAGACTAAAGTCATAGTGCTTGCTAGATACATCTGCTTGATCATTTTCCAGGTGTCTTATACCTAAATATTGTCCAAAACTGAACTCATTATTTCCACCCACAAATTTCCTCTTCTTATATTCCTTTTCTCAGTTAATGGTATAGCCATTTACCCAGCAACCCAAGCCAGAAATCTGTGAATCCTCTTAGACTTCTCCCTGTCCCTCACTCATCATGATACCAAGTCCTGTAAAGTTTAACTAGTAAGTATTTTTTGAGCTTGACCTCCTCTTCTCCGTTCTTACCATCACTGCTTTTATTCAAGATTCCATCATTTTGGGGCACCTGGGTGGCTCAGTTGGTTAAGTGACTGCCTTCGGCTCAGGTCATGATCCTGGAGACCCGGGATCGAGCCCCACATCGGGCTCCCTGCTCGTCAGGGAGCCTGCTTCTTTCTCTCTCACTCCCTCTGCTTGTATTCCCTCTCTAGCTGTGTTTCTCTCTGTCAAATAAATAAATAAATAAATCTTAAAAAAAAAAAAAGATTCCATCATTTCTTACTCAAACTACGCCAACTGCCTCTGAACAGATCTGATACTATCCATGCTGCCTTCATATCAGATTCCTATATGGTGGGCAAGATGATAGGTCTAAACACACTAATCATGTCAACCCCCATCTTAAAAACTCAATGGTTCCCTTCCTCCTCTAAAGTTAGCCCAGGTGGTTTCTTAATTTTTTTTTTTTTTTTTTGGAGTTTGGTATTTTTTTTATTCTGGGTCATATGTTGGAGGATTTTTACAATTTTAGTTAGAAGATTCACCGAAGTAAAACTGGATACACAGACATATTTCAACCTGTTAGTTTTGACTATATAATGCAATTAGATCGTACAAGGAAACTGAATGTCAAGTATCTTTCTTCTTTTGCAAATAGCTGTCCAATTTTCCCAGCACAATTTGTTGAACAGACTGTCCTCACTGTATATTCTTGTCTCCTTTGTCAAAGATGAATTGACCAGAGAAGCCTGGGTTTATTTCTGTGCTCTCTATTCTGGCCTAGTGATCTGTGCATCTATTTTTGTGCCTGTACCATATTGTTTTGATGACAACAGCTTTGTAGTATATCTTGAAATCTGAGATTATGTATCTCTTTGTTGTTCCTTTTTTTTTTTTTATTGTTACTAAATTTTTTTTTCCAGTGTTCCAAGATTCATTCCCCATTCCCCACACCCAGTGCTCCATGCTTTAGGTGTCCCCAGTACCCACCACCAGGCTCTCCCATCCCTCCAAGTCCCTCAGTTTGTTTCTGTGTCCAAAGTCTCTGTTGTTTTGTTTCCCTCCCTAGATTACCGTAGTTCCCATTTGCTTTCCTTCTCCCACTGTCCTCCAGTTTACCCCTCATGCACCGCAAGTAAGTGAAACCATGCGATACTTGACTTTCTCTTCTTGGCTTATTTCACTCAGCATAATCTCTTCCAGTCCAGTCCATGTTGCTACAAAAGTTGGATATTCATCCTTTCTGATGGAGGCATAGCACTCCACTGTATATATGTACCACATCTTCTTTATCCATTCATCTGTTGATGGGCACCTTGGCTCTTTCCACAGTTTGGCGATTGTGGCCATTGCTGCGATGAACATTGGGGTGCATATGGCCCTTCTTTTCACTACATCCGTATCTTTGGGGTAAATGCCCAGTAGTGCAATTGCAGGGTCATAGGGTAGCTCTATCTTTAATTTT